>CAUYSK010062161.1:0-17750 GCA_963575035.1 Avahi laniger | reverse complement strand
GTCTTGCTCTGTTGTCCAGGCTGTAGTGCAGTGGTGGGATCATAGCTCACTGCAGACTCGAACCTCTGGGTTCAAGCAATCCTCCCACCCTGGCCTGCCAAAGTATTGGGATTATAGGCCTGAGCCACCAAGCCCAGTCTTGTGTTTTGTTTGTTTGCTTGGTTTGGTTTGGTTTGGTTTTTTGGCTATTTAAGTGAGACAGCGGGAGTGGAGAAGGAACAAAGAAATCTGTAACTGGTTGTGATCAATTACTCGTAAACACCACTGCACTCAGACTAGCTAGCAAGTTATTTTTTTGAAAGATACATCATCATTTGAAATAAGTTTTATTTTTGGAACAGTTGAAATTATATTAATATCTTAAAGATTTTCCATGGTTTTAAATTTGTTCTACACTATCACGTTAATGAAGTAGTAGTATTGACAATAGTGACCTATTAAGTGCATAACTGTGTGTGTATATAGTGGCCTGTTATGATGTTCCATATTCTTATCCTTGAATTTCTTTCACCTTTTCTCCGTTACATAAACCTCTTGTCAATTTACACTTCTTGCTCTCTCTGTTACTTAACTGGTTGTTTATTTAGTTCAATTCTAAGTGCACCTGCGTTCAACACGTGGGTGCAGGTGTTGGCTCTATCATTTTTAGCTCTTCGATCTGTGGCAAGTTTCTTAGAGTGTCTGTGACGCAGTTGTCTCCTCAGTAAGATGGGAACAGCTCGTTCTATCACAGGCTCTTACGTTATTATACGAATTAGGACACGTAAAGCATTTAGAATAGTGCTTAGCACATGAGAAGTGTTCAGAAATTTCAGTCATTGCTATTGCCTTCATCATCACAGATTTCACATCCTGACCTTTTTTTCTTTAAAGCCACCATGGCCTTTGTCATTTCTGAAGACACGTATTCTAGCTCACCTAAAGACCAGATATCACTTGGTATGTTGAACGTAACACTTCGATAGAGATAGCCCTATGTTGACTTGTTATTTGTATATTTCTTGTATTCTCCACAAAAGTGAGAAGTCCACATTGACATAGAAGATATAATCTCTTATGGAAAAATGTAATAAAACAATTAAGGAGAGATATGTGTTCCAAAATACCTTAATGTGAATTTTTCATAAACACTTCAATCAAATCCATACTTAAAATTTGCTTTTCTTTTCATTTTCTGTGAAGATGATAAATCCTTCCATAACCCCTCGGTAAAATGTGTTTTTTATTTTAGGGACAGTTGACATTCAGGGATGTGGCCATAGAATTCTCCCAGGAGGAGTGGATGTGCCTGGACCCTGCTCAGAGGGCTTTGTACAGGGACGTGATGTTGGAGAACTACAGGAACCTGGTCTCCCTGGGTAAGGATGCCTTCCCCACAGAAGTCGGGATCTGCCCTTGTGTGTCTTTGCATGTGATCGTGTGTTCCTCTTCGAAGTCCCTGCATTGCTTGGCTGAGATTGAAGTCCTTTGAACTAGAAACAAAGGCTTCCTGTGAGGCATTTAAATTTGTTCTACACTCTCCGCTTTCTTCAGTTGTTCTGCCCCCTTTAGGATCTGCCAGTTGTGGATCCACACCTAAAGTACGCATAAAACCTTATGCCAGACTTTTAAAATACCTAGTTCCTTGCTTTTTTACCTGTGCTTTCATTTCAGTAGTTCTTAGAAGAGAGCAAGAAGTCTACATGTTTGGATGTAAAAAAAAACTTTGATTTTGTTGTCTTATGTTTGTGTGATTTTGCGCCTGGTAATTGCATTTGATATACATAGTTTTAGGTCGTGTATTTTTTTTCTACTGTGATAACCCGCCTCTGTGTTATGTTCTTGTGAACTCTCCTATGGGATGAGTTTACATGAAAACAGAAAATTCCTGAAGGAGAAGACTTTGACTAGTATGTTTCAATGTGATCCTGCTACATACGGAGATGCCTCTTGAAGCCATGAGCAGAATTGTCAGCGTGTCCCAGGACACTGAGACGGAAAGTATCGGGGGAGCCTACTGATCAGTGTTTCCTGTTGTCTTTCTGGTTTTTGAGGAGTTCACAAGAGTGTCCTTCAAGGGCACCAGGACAGTGTTGATCACACACAGTAATGACCATCCCCTCTGAGCCAGCAGTCAGTGTTGACATGTCCCCTAAGCAGAACGTTGTTCAAGCTCACAGCCTCATGTGTCTGAGGCTCTTGGCTAAACTCTTGTTCATGCCACATTTTTTGTCCCCTGTGTCATTGTTCATTCTCATCAGCAAACCTTTGTTCAAACCTGTGTACAGTTTGTTTCAAGTTCAAAGGTACAACAAATATGATTTTAACACATAGAGACAGCTATGCCTCGGTTCTTAAAGTCCTCTTCATTGGTTTAAGCTGCTGCTACTTTCATCTGGTACGTTTCCATGTGGTATAAATGAATTATTTTTTATTCATTTAATCATCAGTTCTATATTTTTTATGATATTCTTAGTATTTGGTTTGTAGCTGGAATGCAAGGAGTGTTGTATCAGGAAATGGCCATTTATCTGTGTATTTTTGAAGTTTTCCTTCTGTGGATAGGACACGGATCCAGCTGAGTTTCTCTAATACACACACAAACTCCGGAACTTACCGAACAGGCAGTATTAATTGGTTTCTTTACTTCTATGTCACTTGACTTAGTACCTACTATTAGAGTATACTTTTGTCAATTACACTTATTACTGTTTTTAAATTGAGAATTTTTGGTATCTGGAGAATATACATTTTTTAAATTAAGTTACTGTCAAATCCCAGAAATAACATTAAATTGACTTGCCATAATTTGTCACTTAAGACACATTGCTTTTTTTATAGTATATTTTTAGTTTTTTAAACATGTTTATTTAAATTTCACTGAATTCTGATTTCTTAGAACAAATGCTGCATTGTAAAAATTACTGTCCCTGTCTAGATTCATCATGTCCATCTTGGTATACTAAATGAATTTTTAAATATCTCCTAGTATTTTATAGGAAACTTAGCCCATTTCTTGCACTTCATGGACTTTTCCGCCGTTGTTTACATCACTCGTATTTTCTTCACGATTTTTCATGTTCTAGAAATTGCATTCTTCAGTTAACACACGAAGACTAATTATGTTCCTTGTTGTTCTGTCTATAAGAATTTTATATAAAGTTTATCTGTTCCTTGTTTGCCCACCTCCTGGTGCTGACCTGTTTGTTGTTCTCTGGCTCTTATCTGCTGCTTGTGTCGCTGACCACCTGAGCGGCAGCCTCCTCCATGGGTTTCCACGCCACAGCCAAAAATAGATCGAAAGTTTGTTGCTACTAAGAGCACCTTTTAGTATGAGCCGTTCCCCACAATGGATTGTTTACTTAGTTTTTTCATAAGGTTACCTGTGTTCTCCTAGGGATAATTACGAAGTCAAATTTATTAATTTTGTATAAGTGCACATTGATTTTTATTCATTCATACTAACAACTATGTATCTACTAATAGATACAGTAGTGGTAGTACCCTTGACCCCATGTTTCATTTTTTAAAATTTTGTCATGTAACCTTTAGAATATTTTACATTGTATGAGCTTAGCAGAGGCAAAATATACCATATTTTCTTGTTATTTGAATTTAGATTCAGTTGATTGTCATGGGTATTTAAACTCCACCTTTTCCCCCTAATTCCCTCTTTCTCCAGCCCTTGGAAACTACCATTCTGCTTTCTGTTTTATTTTACTACTTTATGTTTTTAATTAATTTATTTTTTTAAGAGACAGGGTTTCTCTTTGTCAACCCAGGCTAGAGTGGCAGAGAGAAGTGTGCCTTTGCATGTGGATAATTTCTCAAATTTCTTAGCACCATTTGTTGCATTGTTTGTCCTTGTCCTGTTAGATGGTCTTGGCACCCTTGTTGAACATCATTTGATGATATGTATGAAGGTTTGTTTCTGGCCTCTCCATTCTATTTCATTGGTTGATACATCTCTGTCTATATTTCATTACAGTTGTGTTTTGATCATAGTATCTTTGTAATAAATATTGAAATTATGTAATGTAGACCTCCGTTTTCATTCTTTTTTAAGTTTGTTTTGCTATTCGGGGTGCCAGGTGATCCCATATGAATTTTAGACTTTTAGTGTGGATTTGTCTATTTCTACAAAAACTGCCATTGACATTTTGTAGGATTTTCACTGAATCTGTAGATTACTTTGGGCATTATTGACATCTTCACATGTCAAGCCTTCTAATCCATGAAGATAGATATCTTTCCATTTATTTATGTCTTTTTAAATTTTTTTAACAGTGTTTTGCAGTTTTCAGTGTACAGATCTCTTTATGCTTATTCTTATAACTTTTTAATTTTGATTTTATATATTTATTCATTTATTTATTTATTTTTGAGAGAAGGTTTTGCTCTGTTGCCCAGGCTAAAGTGCAGTGGCGCAATCACAGCTCACCACAACCTCAAACTCCTGGGCTCAAACAGTCCTCTTGCCTCAGCCTCCTGATTAGCTGGGACTAGAGGTGCATGCCACCATGTCTGGCTAATTTTTTTAAAAAGTTTTTTAGAGATGGAATCTCTCTGTGTTGCCCAAGCTGGTCTCAAGCTCCTCAGCTCAAGCAGTTCTCCTGCCCCAGCCTCCTAAGTAGCTGGAATTACAGGAGCAAGCCACCATGCTCAGCATAATAAATTATTACTAACTATAGTCACCGTGTTGTACAATAGGTCTTTTTTATTTTTTTACTTATTTTTGGAGGAAAGTTTTGTCAAATACAAAGTTTTTGTTGACAATTATTTTTTCCTTTGCTCTTTGAGAATCTCTAACTGCTTTCTGCACTGCTAGGTTTCTACTGAAAAATATAGATAATGTTAAGCAGTTTCACTTGTATATGACAAGTTTCTTTTTATCTTGATGTTCTCAAGGTTTTGTCTTTTGAGTTTTTTGGTTCTTTTTTTTTGTTTTTGAGTTTGGGTAATGTGTTTATATAATTGTCTCTCTGATGATCTCTTTAGCTTCATTGCAGTTGGAGTTGATTGAACTTCTTGACTTTGTGTATATTTATTTCTATCTCTAAATAAAGACTATTTTTGCTATTATTTCTTCAAGTAAGCGCTCTGAATCTCTCTGATCTTTATGTGAGACTGCAATAATGTGTATATTGTTCAGTTTGACAGAAACCTAAAAGTCTATTAGGCTCTGTTTTCTTTTTTTTTTTTTTTTTTTTGAGACAGAGTCTCACTGTGTTGCCCGGGGTAGAGTGCCGAGGCATCGTCCTAGCTCACAGCAACCTCAAACTCCTGGGCTCAAGCAATCCTTCTGCCTCAGCCTCCCGAGTAGCTGGGACTACAGAGGCATGCGCCACCATGCCTGGAGGCTCTGTTTTCTTGTCTTCATTATTTTTTTCATTTTGCTCCTTGGTCTCATTAATTTTTAATAACGTGTCATCAAGTGTGCTCATTCTTTTTTCTGCCTTGTTTCCTCTGCTTTTCCTCTGTAACTTTTTCAGTTCATTTATTATATTTCAGCTCCAAAATTTTGGTCTGGTTCTTTTTTATAGCTTGTCTCTTTGTTGATTTTGTTCATATGTTATATTCCTGATTTTGTTTAGTTATCTATCTCTGTTGCCTTTTAGTTCATGGAATATCTTTAAGACAGTTATTTCAAATATTTTCCAAGTAATTCCAAGGGCTGCATTTCTTTTGGGTTAGTTTCTGAAAAGTTTTGTTTTGCCATTTATTTGGCATTGTTTTTCTGTGTCTCTGTGGGACTTATAATCTTTTGTTGTGGTCGTTGCCTTCATGCTAAAGTGCAGTGGCACAGTCACAGCTCACTGCAACCCCCAACTCCAGGGCTCACCGATCCTCCTCGCTCAGCCTCCCAAGTAGCTGGGACTACAGACTTTACTGACTGGCTTCACGCAGAGCAACACCTTCACTAATCAGCCCAGGACAAGGCTTTGGGACCTCTCAGTTCCTTTCTGGGGTTATATCTTCCCTGGCCTGGTATATGTGCTTTACCCAGTATATGTGGCTGCTTATAAAGTATTTATTTTTCCCAAGAGAATTGTCCCTTCTTCTCCGAGGTCTTCAGTGTCTGTGATATTTCTCCACTCAAAGTCTCTCCCCGCCATCCCCCAAGCCCGACCTCCCTGGCACGGGAGACTCTGTGCTGCTCTAATGCCCTGCAGAACCTGCTTACAATTTCAGTCGCCTCCAATCTGACATGCAAATAGGCCGCTGTTCCTTTCAGTAATCAAAGACAAGACAGAATCCAGTCCTTTGTGCAGATGCCAGACAAGCCAGAATGATGAATGCAAATTCTACCATTTTCTCCCATCCCAAGAAGGAATAGGGAGGAAGGCACAAATACCGTGCTGGGGAGGAGATGGGGCAAAGATGAACAAATTTCCACAAACTTTCCTACACTTTCTGGGTCAGTTTTGTGTTGATTAGGTGTTCATTGGGCACTGAGCTTCTGTACTGGTTCCAGACTCTTCCCAAAGGTATTTTGGACCATACGTTGTTGTTAAGTCAGTGTCTCCATGGAGAAGGAGGGCCTGGTGTTTGCTAGTCTGCCTTCTTGCGGACATCACTCTTCATGTCTCTTTTTATTTTGAAGATTAACTTAACAGGTCTGTTGATGTGATTTCAAAATACAGGATCCAGCAAAAGAGACACAGTTATTTTATACAACAAACAAGGAGACTTACCCTAAAAATTTTAATATGTAAAAATAGTTTGATTTCTTTTTTTAAACACATAATATTTTGATTAGTGAATTGTTTTAGTTTTTTCACTAATGCGATCAAGCTCATGCCTTGGCAACAGCCACCTGCTAGCTTGTTTCCTTAAACATCTCTGCCTACCCAGCCAGGGGATGATCATTCTGCCCCGATGGTTTCCTGCATTGCTGTACCCTTGATAAAGCTTCATTGTATTTCTGTGGACAAAACGACTTCATTCATCTTAATTTCTTGGCCATTTCCAGGTGGGTCTTTTTTTTCCATGTCCTCCTAAAAATATTCATGCACAAGGAATCTTTATGTAGGATTTTGTTACATATATGGGCAGAAGTAGAACTCATGGGACATTCAGTTTGATGCATGATATGCGAAATAGCAAATATTTAAGAGATGTAAAACTGCTTTCTTTCCACGTCATCATACTGTCTCCCTTTCGAATCCTATCTTGTCCCACACCTGTAGTGTAATTCTCATATTTATGCGTGGGTCAGTGTTTCTTTCCTTCCAAGGTCAGAATTCGAACTACTCTAGTACAGTTATATGAGGGCCGTCTGGAAAGTATCCAGCCATTGTTAATATCATTGTTCATTTAATATCATTTTTCATACTATGTGGCTGGATACTTTCCGGACAGCCCTCATATTCCCAGATTTGCATGCACAGTTTATTCCTACATGCCTATTACTTCCTGCCCTCTACTCTTGCCCTGGCTCCATCCTGGCGTTTCAATACATGGTACCTTGATCTGGATGGAATATACTGTTACTTCCCAGCATATTTATTTTGTATTCCTGAACCTCCCCAATTTCCACAGGACACCCTCACCTCCCACACTGCTCTCACTGTGTAAGGCAAGATGTTACTCATCCACTTAGCAATGTCAGGATGCTTCCTTAATCAATATGTGCAGGGGCTGATGACTCAGCTACCGTTACTGTGAGGGTAATGGTTAGCAACACAGCTCAGCTCTTTTATCCCCCTTGTATTTCTTTGTATGCTTAAGGTATTTGCTGTGACTGGTTCTTTTCTATACTGCCTGAGTGAACAGTTGTGCGTAAGAATGTGTCTGATCTTGCAGGCCCAGGATCAAATCCTCTCATTCTCAATTACTCTCTGTGCAAATTGGGGTTACGTCCGTGAATACTGTGGGCCCAGTGTCTTTATTTGAAAAATAATGATAATTTGTCTGAAAGTTTTCAACACAAGTTAGTGCTGTGTGAGGCCTTAGCATATTGCATGTTTTACAGTAAAGTCTCAAAAGTTCCTGTGTTTAATGATTTATCAACTTTACAATGAGACGGTCCTTTCCCTGTCTTGTTTAACTCATTGTACCATGAGAAATACCATAGACTGGGAGGAATAAACCACAGAAATCTATTTCTCATAGACCACGAGGCTGAGAAGTCAAGATTGAGGTCGGTGCCAGACAAATTGGTTCCTGGTGAGAGTCCTCCTCCTGGTTTACCCGTGACTGCCCCACATAGTAGAAAGAATGACAGGAAACAAGCTGTTATGTCTGTTCTTTTAAGGGCATTAATTCTGCTTATGAGTAGTCCACCTTCATGACCTAATTGGGTCCCAAAGGCTGCACCGGCAATAACATCCCACTGGGGAATAGGACCTTGGCATATGAATTTTCGCTGGCATATTCAGACCATAGAGGCTGCATTATATTTTGTATGTTTTTATTTTTCTGTTTGTTCTAAACAATGTGTTCTCTCATCTCAGTTAATAAATTTTCTAAGTACAAACTCTATTATATATATTTTGTGGCTGATTATTAAAAGGCAATACATTATTAACCTGTTATTAAAGGGCAATACATATATAGGGAATTGCTCCATTGACTATTACATAACTGCCTGTGAAATCATAATTGTAATTTCTCACTTCGTTACCTGATTCTTTTTTTGTGTAATGCTATGTATTTACTTGACCTCGTGCATCAAATGTCAGTGATCTTAACATATATTCCAGTTCTCATATCATGTGCTGCTTCTGAAATACTAGTTCCTACTTTTTCGTTAAGAGGGAAGTGTTTAGAATTTCACAGACTATAACTTTGTATAAATATGGTTATTAATTATTTGCTTCCTGGTTTTATTGTGGACTACTATGTTTTATTAATTAGTTTTTATTAAAATTTACAGATGATGGTTTTCCAGTAGGTTTTATGCAATATAACTGGCGTGCATCAGTTATTAATGTCACAAATGTCTATGTATGTATAGATTTATAACAGGTATTCCAAAAAATATGGTATGTTCTAACTTTTATTAACTTTTTCCTTATTTTCTCAGCGCTATTACTGTTTTACAGTTCAGAATTACCATTTATTTAGATTAGTCATTGCATAAGTTTATTGTGGCTTATTTTCATTATTATTGCAGTATTAGTATTATTATTACAGTATTATTAGAGTATATTGTGCAGTACTTTAGCATTTACACATACAGTGTAAATATGCTATAATTATGTACAATCTAATTTGTTTTCTTTTCAATAACGAGACAACCGTATGTTTTCCGAACATAGTTCTGTTACCAGTTGGTGTGTACTTTGGAGTCAAGGTGGAAAAATATTAATACACCTCTCAAGACTAGCATAGGTTTGTGCAATGTGAGTGTTTTCATCATAGGATGTTTGAAACTAGGCTTTCCTAAAATTCATTTGAATTACATGGAATCACCCTTTTTTTATTAAAGATTCTTATTCCTATTATTTTCCTAAAAATTGAAAATCATGATTGGGAAGTTTTATAATTGTGTTCAATATTAAGTATGATTTTTTGTGTAGTATTGTTTTTTAATATGAAATATTTATTTACCATCTGTAATTAATCAGAAACCTGTGGTTCTTTATATCTTGTAGATATCTCTCCTAAAAGTGTGATCCAGGAATCACCCCCAATAGGGAACAGCTATACAGGAGAAATATTCCACACAGTAACATTGGAAAGGCATGAAAGCCATGACATTGAAGATTTTTGCTTCAGGGAAATTCAGAAAAATATACATGACTTTGAGTGTCAGTGGAAGGATGATGAAGGAAATTACAACACAGAGCCCATAACCCAAAAAGAAAATCTTACTAGTAGAAGAGGCCAGCATAATAAAAGGGATCAGCTTGGATTACGCTTTCGGGCACTTCCACCTAAACTGCAGCTGTTTCAAGTTGATAGGAATGTTTATGACTGTAATCAAGTTGAGAAGTCTATCAATAATGGTTCCTTAGTTTTGCTACCACAAAGAACTGCTTCTAATATTAAAACCCATATTCTTAAAAAATATGGGACTGATTTCATCAATCCTTCATTACTTACGCAAGAACAGAAATCATGCATTAGGGAAAAACCTTACAAATGTAATGAGTGTGGCAAAGCCTTTAATCACGGTTCAAACCTCATGGTACATAAGTTAATCCATTCCGGAGAGAAACGATATAAATGTGATATCTGTGGCAAAGTCTTTAGTCAAAAATCAAACCTTGCACGTCATCAGAGAGTTCATACTGGAGAGAAACCATACAAATGTAATGAATGTGATAAGGTTTTCAGTCGCAATTCATGCCTGGCACTACATCAAAGAATTCATACTGGAGAGAAACCTTACAAATGTAATGAGTGTGGCAAAGTTTTCAGTCGCAATTCATGCCTTGTGCTACATCAGAGGATTCATATTGGAGAGAAACCTTATAAGTGTAATGAGTGTGGCAAAGCCTTTAGTGTGCGGTCAACGCTTATGAACCATATGGTAATCCACAGTGGAGAGAAACCCTACAAATGTAATGAATGTGGCAAGCTCTTTAGTCAAACTTCAAGCCTTGCAATTCATCAAAGAATTCATACCGGAGAGAAACCCTACAAATGTAATGAATGTGACAAAGTCTTTAGTCAAACTTCAAGCCTTGCAAGGCACTGGAGAATTCATACTGGAGAGAAACCTTACAAGTGCAATGACTGTGGTAAGGTCTTCAGTTACAATTCACACCTTGCAAGTCATCGAAGAATTCATACTGGCGAGAAACCTTACAAGTGTAATGAGTGCGGCAAAGCCTTTAGTGTGCATTCAAACTTAACTACCCATCAGGTCATCCATACTGGAGAAAAACCTTACAAATGTAATGAATGTGGCAAAGCCTTTAGTGTGCATTCAAGCCTAACTACGCATCAGGTGATCCATACTGGAGCAAAACCTTACAAATGTAATGAGTGTGGCAAATCCTTCAATGTGCGCCCAAACCTTGCTAGACATCAGATAATCCATACTGGGAAAAAACCTTTCAAATGTAATGATTGTGGCAAATCCTTTAGTGTGCGCCCAAATCTCATTAGGCACCAAATGATTCATACTAGAGAGAAACCTTACAAAAATGATAAATATGACAAGGTCTCCATTCAAAGTTCAAATCTTGCAAGTCATCAAAGAATTTATACTGGGGAGAAATCTCACAAATGTAATGACTGTGGCAAGATCTTCAGTCATAATTCACTCCTTGCACAACATCAGAGAATTCATTCCTGAGAGAATCCTTACAAATGCAAAGAGTGTAGCAAACCATCATGACAAGCATTAATTGTCATCAAAGAGCCCATACTAGAGTGAAATTATATAAATGTAATATACAGGGCAGGGGCTTTACGTAGGCCTCAAAACTCACTAGACATCAAAATATACATCTGTGATAAAAACACATATGTGACGTGCATGCCTAAGCCAATACCCAAGTATCAAAACTGTATACCATCTTTTATGGTGGTGTCTAAGAAATAATAGGATGGAAGGGCTCACTTCATTAGATGAGGATCATTTCTATCCAAGTTCTTTAAAGAAGGACTCTGCCTTTGACAATTAATTAGAGAGCATGGAGTAAGGGCAGAGAATAACGTAACACTGTGATGTTGGTTATCATACTGATTGGGTTTGGGGTGCTTTTCCTCCAACAGGAGGGTGCCGTGAGTTACAGAAAAGAAATGTTCTACCAATCGACCATGAAATAAGCAAGTCAAGACCATAGGACACTGGGATTTTTTTTTATGGGCACGGAATAGTACGTATTAGTGACTAATTATGTGGTAGAAATATTGCAGGGGAAATGGTGGCCACCTTCTTCATTGAATGGCAACAGCTGTTGTATGACAAAGATTATTGAACTACAATAGGACTTCATTGAGTAGGATTCACATATAACTGCTGGCATTACATTTTGCTGCTGTATCATAGATCTTGTGATAATAAAATTTTATCTTTTTTCATAACTACGAATGAATCACGTTTTTTCTACCAACATAGTTTCATCCCATTTCAGTAGGGTACTTCATAACAGACAATAACAATGCCCTATTAGGCTCTTTATACTGAAAGATGTAAAATAGTTTTTTTCTTGGAGGAATCAAACAACATACAATGTTGGGAATATATACTCATAGAATGCACTTGAGTTATTCTCTCTACACTCTGCCCTGGGATAATGAAAATCTAATAGAAGTGCAATTTCAGACTCTTATATACCCTAAAACTTGCATTGCTGTTCATGAACGTGCACTATTATTAATATTATATTTACATAGCCTCTTTCTTGTGTGCCAGATAAGACGCACGGCATGAACCTTGATTTACATGAAGAGAAAATACAAGCATAGTAACAATATGAAAAAAATTAGGAAATTAAAGAAAATGCGAGGAATAAGGATAAAAAACATGTTTTGTCTTTGCAGTGCTCAGTGACATAATTTAAAAATATTAACGTTCATGAATTTCCTCTTAAGAATAAATAACACACAATGGAAATTTTGTTTTGGTAGATAAACTTCATATATTCACCCTCAAAACACTTGGGAAGCTGAACTTTTGACCACTGCACTGGAACTTGATTGAAGTCCACCTAAAAGTTCAGTTTGGATCTCGAGAATGATGATGTCCTACACGGAAGTGTTACGAGAATGTTTATTGCATAATGAGGCTTCCAGGGAAAGCTGTAGAGACCTCCCCTGCTGGTCCAAAAATGTTAACAATCGTTAACGGGTGGGGTTGGGGCTCAGTACCGGCGTTTGTCGCAGGCCGGCGTGAGTGCGTGCCCACGTACCTACGTACGTGCCTTCGTATGATGTGCGCAACAATTAACGACCTCTAACGTCTGCCACGGTCGGGGTCTGCCCCGAGGAAGTGGCGGCCACTTCTCAGCCCCGACACAGGTAGGGCGTCGTCTCCTCGCCTGGGCGTGGGAGCCCGTCGTCCTGGCTCTGGTGAGAATTTGACAAATCTGGATTTGTCTTTTACAACAGTAAATACCTTTATTGTTCCACCTCTGTTAGATTATGTACATTCTCCCTTTTTGTGGCAAAGGGCTTAATATATATTCAATAGGTAAAAGTAGTTCTTTTAAATCAATTTCAAAATCTTTAATAGTTTATATATGTTTTATGGTGATATTACAAGGAGGCATGTCAAAATCTTCCTGTGATTGATGAAGTATCCTTTTTTTATTTCTTGTGAATATGTCCATTTTGCTCCCTTGAAAATTTTACAAGCATCAAAAAGCTCCACATAAAATAGATTCATAATTTTACCTATAATTAGCTTATCTTGTAGTAAGTTCAATGAAAAGCTCCACAATAAACTCATTTTTTTTGCTTCCGATTATGGAAGTTCATGCCGATACTTCTGTTTCAGCAACATTACTAGTTAGCAAATACTACGTTTTGTGAGATCCCAAAATCTATCCTAGATACCATATGTTTTTAAAATCTGATGATAAATTTTCTTGTATTCGTTTGTGGGCAACACGTGGACATCATGCTCTTTTAGACTAAAAATATTTTAAACATACTAACTTTTCTATCTAAACATAATCATATTTCAATCAGTTACCACTTCTGGGTGGATGAAATCTTCCACATGTAGGGATGTGACAGAAAAATTCAATTCATAGTGGATGCTAATTCACAGATAACACCACAAAATTATTGCTTGTAGAAGTGAGTTCATTTAAATGTGATAATCTTGTTTCACTTTCTTTGGGGTTCAAGGAAAGAGAATAACCGCCCCATTGAATGCGGCTAGAAAGACTGTAAAATTATTTATTCTTTACTAGAAAATAAATCCAAATGTCTTTCGAAGGCGTCTATTTTACAGGCTTTGTAACCCACAAA
The DNA here is from genome assembly GCA_963575035.1 of Avahi laniger. Classification (NCBI taxonomy): domain Eukaryota; kingdom Metazoa; phylum Chordata; class Mammalia; order Primates; family Indriidae; genus Avahi; species Avahi laniger. The sequence goes on along the minus strand of CAUYSK010062161.1, from coordinate 3,893 downwards.
AGAGAGAACACTTAGAAAACAAAAGCCTAACATAGATTACAATATTTAAATAAAATACGTTGTCTAACTTCAGAATCCGTGTAAAACGTATTTAAAATTATATTTAGAAATTATTGACTTGAGCATATTATGATGTGAAGAAAGATTATCTCATAGGTATCTGAAGTTGCTATCTCAAGTACGGAAATAGAATATGCTTAAAGAAGAACAATGCAATTTATAACTTTTTTAAAGTTATTGCTTTTATTATAGCAACAGTTGGTGACCTAGCTTATCAGGAGCCTTAGCTTTCCACGGCCCACTCCACAGGTCTTGTCCTCCAGGAAATCTCTGGAAGTGAGCACAGGGTCGACTCTGTCCCTCTGGGGCAAATTGGGAATAAAAATGGAAATGAGGTTGGGGGGCCATAGTATTAAACTGCAAATTCCCTGCAAGCAGTTTTGCATTTCGCATTCTAGTTTGCATCCCCTTCACACATAATTTCAGGACTTTTAAATGAAATTGCTTAGATTAATTTTACTTGCAGAACCTTCCAGGATCCTGACACCGCCCCACATCCACCCCCTGCGGAGATCCCACGTCCCAGACTGCTGAGCGGCTTCAGCCTCACTAACATTATTGGGTCAACCCGCTAGCAAAAACCAGTTTTAACATAAACTGTTTCTAACTTAGTTGAAAACCAGTTTGGTTTCCAACATCAGTGGCTAACACAACTGTGCTTTTAACTTGATACTGAAACCTTCACGCTGTTCCACAGGACGCTTTCTGGACCCGAACCGGCGGCCCCGCCCCTATCCCCGTAGGCCCCTCCCTTCCCCTCCTCTCGCGGGCCCTCTTCAAGCCCGGCTCTTCCGGCGCCCCGCCCCCTTCCCGCCCTCCCCTCAGGCCCCGCCTCCGGGCCGCGGCGTCTCTTCCCTCTGCGCAGTTTCCCGCAGACCCGGAAGCGAATCGAGCGGAGAAAACATCAAACCGCCGAGTGTCGGTGTCCATCTGTCTAGATTAATCTGCGCTTCGCCGTCTTCCAGACTCGGTGACCGGGGGTGGCTACGGACCTTAAAATCTCCGCTCCGCCCCAGGTAAATACAGACCTCGCGCCCCGGTTCCGGAAACTGCTTCCCTTTGGGTTAAAATCTCTGAGGCTGGTCCGCCCCCGATCTTTCTGGCTTCGGGCCAGATAAACACCGATTTCCGCGGTTTTTAAACCTTTAAGCAGGGGTTTTCCTGCCCAAAACCCTTCACTGAACTCCGCACCGTGCCACGTTAAGGCCTCAGCCGCGAGGTACATCCACGCCCTTTGCGCCACCGGTACCACCCTGGTCTCCCCGGAAGGGAGGGCAGCGCGGCAGCCTCAGTCCGGGAGAGGCCACGTCCTTCCTCTGCCGGGTCCTGGAATTCTGCAGACCCCGCTCTCTCCCAAAGCACCGTCGCCCGTCACTCCTCCTCCTCCTCCTCCTGCCTGACCCTGCTCCCCAGGCCTCCCCTTCACAGTCACCCCTTCCCCTCAGCCACGGAGCGGGAGGTGACGGGGCCTGTCTTGTGACACCGCTCAGTGTTCTCATGTCCCTAATTCTACCCGACTGGAAAATGCTACTCTTCTGGGAGGCGCGCATCTTATTCCGTGCCCTTCCCTGTGAATGTCTGAGCAAAGCGGATCAGGAGAAAGACAGCAACTGAGAGCAACAGAAAAACTGAGGGGAAACAGTAAAAAAGAAGGGGTGAGAACTCTAAAAAGATGTCGAAGTAGAGAATGTGGAAGAGATTTACAAAGAGTCAGTAGAAGTGAAAGAAGAAGCCGGGAAAGTAGTGGGGGGTGGGGGGGAGTAACTGGAGAAATGTAGAGAAAAGCTCGATGTCCTGAGAGAGGAAGGACAGCAAAATAGGGTGAGGGCCAGCAAAGGGGGAGACACCTCAGACGGAGAGTCGGGGGGAGGACAGTGATTTGGAGCCAGGGCAGACAGAGCAGCGTGGTGCTGGGACACCAAGAGGGGGCACCACAGCAGGGAGGAAGCCTGGGGACCTGGAGGTGCCAGAGAGTGGGGACAGGGGGGGTAACAGGGAAGAGGAAATCTAACAAGGAGAGCAGAGGGAGAAAAAGAAAGAGGCAGAAATATATAAGACTGGGGACAATCCGAAGATTGGACCAAAACAGCAAAGCAGGTGAAACACGTTGCAAGAAAGGAGCAGAGTAAGTAGGTGTAAGAGAAAACAAACAAGTGGAGAAACAGCAGGAGAGGAGAGGGCCACAAAATCAGCAGAATCCCAGGGGGAAAATGAAAGGAATAAAAAGAGAGAAGGTGAGAATGAGAAGTATGTACGGAGCAAGGGAGGGAAGCACATAGTTATGAAGAAAGAGGGGGAACCCTGTGTCCAAATGAGTGGCAAGATGACTGGATTTGATGATTAAGTTATGACTTCAGTTTCTCTGGAATCTAATTGTTTAAATTATACAAACGAGGATGAGAATTATCAAGCTCTCATCTGTGAGGCTGGTACATTTTATAATTCTTGGCATCAGAGGCTGGCCTCTTGCAGTCCCTGTTCAGTGACTCATTCAGTTGTGGGTCCCCCTCTTCCGTTTTCCTGGAGTGGGGTGTGGAGTGGGGGAGTGAAATGGGGAAGAAGTGATTGACTCTGTCACTGCACAGGGTCTTTTAAAGGAATTTTAAAAGAGCTGCTGGTTTTTTTTAAAAAATTTACTTTTTTTTCTTTCTGGCTCCCTTTGGTTTCATTCATGGTTCATTTTGAAGGCTGAGATGAATCTTAGCTGATAGAGTTTCTATATTTTTATGTATAGTTACTTCTGAAGCAAGCTTTGCTGGAATCCTATAATCAGCTCATGTCATTTTCATCTAAATATGATGTATTGAAAATTTTTTCCCTTTGACTGCAGAATTCACTGTTATTTTTTAACAATTTCAAAATCATTTTCCTTTGAAATTTTGTCCATTTCAGATTGAGGTGTGCATGCTTTGTGCTCTTTATCATATACTGGAAACATTTTTTGGTAGATGGTAGGTAATTTTGGATTGTTTAAATGTGTAGTTGGTAAAGATATCAGTGACCTTTTACTTTAACATCAGAACCTAGTCGAACCACTCTATTTTTGTTTTCTTTCTTATGTCATTTGTTAAAACTGAGCTGTGAGCTACTAAATAGATGTTCCCCTCAGGTCCCTCTTGTCTGTTTGTTCTCTGCAAATGTTGAAGGATGGGCTGGATTGACAGGAAACATTGTTCCAACAGAGCCCATGTATTCACGATGAAAAATTCCCTCAGAGCTTATTTCTACAGCTTACTGTTTTCAACACCAATAGCCATGTGTTCACAATTCTGCATTTTGTAAGTATGTTATTGTGTTTTTTTTAGAAAAGAACAATTAAATGTTTGGGATCAATGTGATGAAACCTTGAAAGAGAAGTTTGTTTTGCTCAGGTATGTGAAAGAAGGTCTTAGAATTTTCAAGGGAGGCCGGGTGTGGTGGCTCATGCCTGTAATCCTAGCACTCTGGGAGGCTGAGGCGGGTGGATCGCTCAAGGTCAGGAGTTCGAGACCAGCCTGAGCAAGAGCGAGACCCTGTCTCTACTAAAAAATAGAAAGAAATGATCTGGACAACTAAAAATATATATATATATATATATATATATATATATAAATATTAGCCGGGCTTGGTGGCACATGCCTGTAGTCCCAGCTATTTGGGAGGCTGAGGCAGGAGGATCGCTTGAGCCCAGGAGTTTGAGGTTGCTGTGAGCCAGGCTGACGCCACGGCACTCTAGCCCGGGCAACAGAGCAAGACTCTGTCTCCAAAAAAAATAAATAAATAATAATGCATCAATTATTACCCACTAACATCCAGTGCTTACTATGAATAAGGCATCTCGCTGAGTGTGCCGT
>CAUYSK010062158.1:0-16506 GCA_963575035.1 Avahi laniger | reverse complement strand
ATCCACTGGAGCATAAATGATGGTTTATTTTTTTATTTTTTATTTTTTTTGAGACAGAGTCTCACTGTGTTGCCCGGGCTAGAGTGCCGTGGCATCAGCCTAGCTCACAGCAACCTCAAACTCCTGGGCTCAAGTGATCCTTCTGCCTCAGCCTCCCGCGTAGCTGGGACTACAGGCATGCGCCACCATGCCCGGCTAATTTTTTCTATATAATTTTTGTTGTCCAATTAATTTCTTTCTAATTTTAGTAGAGACGGGGTCTCGTTCTTGCTCAGGCTGGTTTCGAACCCTGAGCTCAAACAATCCACCAGCCTTGGCCTCCCAGAGAGCTAGGATTACAGGCGTGAGCCACCACATCCGGCCTAATCTTTGAGTTTTTAAAAGCAGTTATTCTAGGGATTACAGTATGTATCTGACATGTATTCCAATTGCTTACAGTTGATATTGAATTACTTCAGGTAAGTTATAGGAAACTCACAACGGGATATTTTTATTACCCTGAGTATAAATTTGTACTTTCTTGATTTTTTATTTTTTTGTTATGTAGATTAATTTTGAGTTAAAATCTGCATATTGTCGATGATGCATTGTAGTAATAATGCTCCCTCTGCTTTTCCGGCACATCAATAGTTTTGTCAAGAATTTTGACAGCCTGTGCTCTGAATTTGGGTATCACGCCTTCCCACACATCATATAACTTCCTTCCCTTACTTGCTTCCTTACTTAAACATCATTGAGTTTTATACCTAGAAAGTATCTTAGAGAGAGTGTAGTCATCTCATTTTATACTGGAAGCACCAGCAGTCTTGAAAAGTGAAATGAGTTGTCCAGGGTCACAGAGCCCGGCTTGGTTTTTCTTCTATTGTATGTGGATTAATTTTGGATTAAAATCTGGGTATTATAGATTGTACATTGCAGCAACTATAGAGTCATAGCATTCTTTTGAATATTAGAGTTTGTTCTACTATTGTGTTAAGTTGCTTGGAATCAATCTACAGATTTCACCCCCAACCTGTTTTCCATGGTAGACATCTGCTTATCTTCTACCCTGCTCTTAATAACCTTTCCTCTTGTTGGTTTCTCCTGTGCCTGCCAACTTTGGGCAGAGATGAGGAACAGGGCGATGATTAAGATCACCCTCTCTGTTGTTCTCTTCTAACTAGGGATTTTCCTAATTTTCAGCTGTTCTGCCAGGTTTGTCTTTAACCTTGGACACTTCAGGCTTTTTACCACCCAGGCTGTACATAGTGGGTCAACTCAGTTAAAAAAAAAAAAAAAAAAGCACCAATCTCAAAATTTGGATCCACATTGCTCTATCTCTGAAGAGCAGATTTTTTTGTGGTTTCTGCCTGCTTTATCATAATTCTCCCTCTGGTTTTCCGGCACATCAGTAGTGTTGCCGAGAATTTTGGCAGCCTGTGTTCTGAATTTGGGTATCACGCCTTCCCACACATTCATATAACTTCCTTCCCTTACTTGCTTCCTTAATTAAGCATCATGGAATTTTATACCTGGAAAGTATCTTAGAGAGAGTACAGTCATCTCATTTTATATTGGAAGCACCAGCAGTCTCAGAAGGTGAAATGAGTTGTCCAGGGTCACAGAGCCAGTTAATGGCTTGGTTTCCTAATTCAGTCCTGATGAATTGCTGTAATGCCCACACCAGGAGCACTATATGGTTCTAATGCGATTGGACAGTGGAAAAGAAACAAAAGATACCATCTCATTCCTCAGCGTACTTTTATCTTCTTATTTTAGGGAGATCAACTGTATACAACAAAGCAAATTATGAACAACTACAAAACCAACCTACCTTCTAGTTCAAAATAACATAATTCTAACTAAATATAAGCATAAGAGTGACAGGGTTAAAAGCTCAGGTAACAAACCTAGTGTTTATTAGCCTTATAGCCTTATACCCTTATGAAAAAAGAATTTTTAAGACATCAGAAATCCATATACTATTATTGCATTTGTTCACACTACAAGTGCATAGTGATGGTAAATGCATCAATCCTATGGCAGTGTTAAGTGTCAGGAGGGCTTCTGAAATTTTCTGCATTGAAATTTTGGCAAATTCATTTTCTTTTAAGTGCTTGGTTTTCAGTGTCTCTCTCTATTATGAATCCTTTACAAATCTCTTTTGATAGAGTGTTGGGTCACACTTCCAGTCATATAAGTTATAAGGACTAATTCTTAGGAAACTTCTGTTTCCTCCTCATCTTTGCATCTTTGGATCTATTAATAGGAAAGGCATAACTTTTTTCTAGAGTATTTCAGTGTATCATGGCTGCTCTTGTTTGTGGGTGAAAATTAGGAACGCTTTCTAGTTATTTGTTTTTTCTAGCCTACTTTTTATAATGTAATGACATAGGCATGGAATTAAATTGTGGTTCTAAATATACGAATTGATTAATTGTATAAAGAAGTGAATAAATTAAATAAAGATTCTATAACTTTATGTGAATATTTAATTTGTTAATTTTCAGCATATAACATAATTTTATTTAATTCCAAATTTATATTCAAGGTCAGTTGCTACTTTTACAGATATGCTTCATTCAGCTTAAAGCCTTTGCATGGCTTATAATATAAACTCTCTGAAAGTAATTAGAATATTATAAGTATTAGAATATTATAATGCTTTCAAACTCTAAGAGCAATTAAATTTGTTAATTAATCAATTAGTTTATTAGACTAAAAATCTTTGCAGAGTAAGAATTTTATTTTGCAACACCCTTACAAAATTTCTCCTTGTTTTTGGATAGATGGCAAGCGGGCTGCATTGTGTTGCCATTGTCAAATGGTCAAATAAATTTTTTAATTCACAGAAATTGAAGGAAACTAACTACTTTACCATCTTCTCCCTCCAAAAAGAAGGGAAGAATGTTGAAGCTACAAGAAACAATGTATTGGGATAATGGACTGATTGAATCAAAAGCCTTGTTTGAAATGTGATGATTTTTAGACAGGCAGAGATTTCTGGAGAATGTTACATAATGGGTTCTGCAAGTGGCCACAAAGTTATTTAGGAAAACACTTACTGGAATTAATATTTATTGCCTGGGAAGTAAAGTGATTATCAAATGGTCACATGGGTCTGAAATAAAAAAGCCTTTTTGTATCCTGGGCCAGAGATTGGAAAAGAGGAGTTTATTGATGGTGTTTATACCTAAGTGTTACTTGTCAGGAGTAAAAACCAAATATTATGGTTAAAAGTAATTTAGGGGAGGCCGGGCGCGGTGGTTCACGCCTGTAATCCTAGCACTCTGGGAGGCCGAGGCAGGTGGATTGCTCAAGGTCAGGAGTTCGAGACCAGCCTGAGCAAGAGCAAGACTCCGTCTCTACTAAAAAATAGAAAGAAATGATCTGGACAATTAAAAATGTATCTATGTATATAAAAAATTAGCCGGGCGTGGTGGCGCATGCCTGTAGTCTCAGCTACTTGGGAGTCTGAGGCAAGAGGATCCCTCGAACTCAGGAGTTTGAGGTTGCTGTGAGCTAGGCTGACTCCATGGCACTCACTCTAGCCCGGGCAAAAGAGTGAGACTCTGTCTCAAAAAAAAAAAAAAGGCTGGGCGCAGTGGCCTGCTCACGCCTGTAATCCTAGCAGTCTGGGAGGCCGAGGTGCATGGATCGCTTAAGGTCAGGAGTTGGAGACCAGCCTGAGCAAGAGCGAGACCCCGTCTCTACTAAAAAATAGAAAGAAATGATCTGGACAACTAAAAAAAAAAAAATATATATATATATCTATATATATATATAAAATTAGCTGGGCATGGTGGCGCAGTCTGCCTGTAGTCCCAGCTACTCGGGAGGCTGAGGCAGAAGGATCACTTGAGCCCAGGAGTGTGAGGTTGCTGTGAGCTAGGCTGACGCCACGGCACTCACTCTAGCCCGGGCAACAAAGTGAGACTCTGTCTCAAAAAAGAAAAAAAAAAAAGATAATTTAGGGGGAACCTGTTTCCTTTTATTACTAATAGCTAAAATGAAAACAAGATCAGGGAAAAGGAAATATATTTGGGCAGATCTAAAAACCTATGCTTGATATGGTCTTCACAGAAAGAGCTGTAATTGGTAACATGCCTATTTGTTTGGCTTCAGACATCGGCATTGGTTTTGGGAACATGATTCTTGAATATCCAGACTTCAAAGCGAATCTTAGTTTCTGGAAGAGTAGAAAGTTAATTATATCATATAATTTGAGAAGCAAAGCAAGCATTCATAAATACTAGGTATCAGTACTGTACACACTAGCCTGCCTGACATTCTTATCAGGACTGCGAATTATTTGCAGTTTTAAATCCTCTTCCTCCTAGATGTTACATGGAGTAATATGTGTATCTATGCAGATATTAATGTGACAGATAGATTAGTTTATTATATTGATTGGGGACTTGAGGATATGAGATACAGAATACGCAAAATTCGATGAAGCTTGGAATGAGTCCAGGAAGGCCAAGTTACATTCTGGCCTGGATGGTAGGTGTTACTGGAAGGAGGAGAAAGGAGAGATACTGAAGATAGAGTCCATAGTTCATACTGTTTTGTCTTCAGTTTGCAGGAAGAGATATTTGGATAAAGATAAGTCACCTTAAAAAGGCATGTTGCTATCACTCAACAAAGCTTAAGAAGCCAAGAAAACTGATATATGTGTGTGCATATATATCTTTAAAATAATTCTTACCTCTCTCTCCAGTATAACAAAATTAATTTCATTCTTTCTGTAGCAACTTAAATTTTATAATATTGGTATTATATATTTGGTATATGTATTTGTATTGGGATTATAGAGATATATTTTTAAGAGTAAATGCATGGTGTTCAAATGTTTACCAACTCTTTTTTTTCCAAGTAAACCTCTAACAAAAAACTGTATTTGTATATTTCTAAAACTGACAGACTTTTCTGGTGGATCATTTTTCTTACATTAATTACACAGATAGTAGTATTTTGGTTGGAGTTCAAATAACATACTACCAAATGACAATTTAGAGATGAATAGCATCAAAATCCTGCTATGGAAGAGCTGTAAAAATAACATGTGCAACCTCAAGTTTTTAAGACGGCCTCTGTGCATCATACAGAGAGTCCCAAATGGAGACCAAGAAAGCAAGGTCATTTTTAATCTCTGCAGGCATCTTGCTTTCCTGGTTTAACAGTAATCATTCACTGCATTCTGCATATTGGAAGGCAGAAGATGAAGGATACATAAGAATTCACTTTGAAAACATGTGCTCAATGTTGCATATCCAAAAGCACCTAGGGATTAGACAATCAGAAAGCCTACATCATTTGCATTTTAATGGATTAAAAATAAGAGTTGAAACATTTCTTTACACTTAAACTGCCATGAAAAGGCTTGTGTAGTTAATAGGTGTAGAGTGGGGTTGGGGGAGAAGGGGACTGTACAAAATTTAAGAAAAATTCATTTCATTTACAGAATTGTAGCTGGGCTGATTAAGTCAAAGTGCCTGACTCTGCTACAGACACATTTTCCTAATGAAAAGTATTGTAACTTCAGACCTTTCACATTTTCCATGAACAGATGTCATTACTCATTATCACATTTATCATTACTTGTAAAACAATTGAGGTGGTAACAGGGGGGAAAGGACTGAAACAGAATTGAAAAGATTGGGACTAGCTTAGGTGATTTAAATGATGCCCTTTTTTGCAAAAGCAGAAACAACCTCCATGATTACTCCATCATACCTTTGGGAAACTGACATAAGGTAATAGACCACTACTGTGAAAAATACAGTGACTAGAGTTTCTCTCCAGTCTCCTCTAATTTTGCGTTAGCAATGATAAAGAGCTTGCCTGGTAAAATTCTGAAATAGATAATGAGTTGTTTAAGTGATAATTACTGAATCTCATTTTAAGAAATCCATTAACAGGTATCTCTTTAGTCACAGAGAAAATTCTTCATAAATATTAAATTGTGCTATCACATGTACAAATTTCCTGCAAATTATAGAATCTGACTAATTTCACAGTAACTGTTTGCCATTAATTGGCTTTAAGTTTAATCAAGAAAAGACATCATTTATTAATTCCAATTTGTAAAGCCAGAAAAAAAGTATAATATTGTTATCTTTAGTGAAACCTTTTCAAGTGTTCATAGGAATTGGAAATTGAAAACAAAAGATAGCCCTGTCCTTGAAATTTCTCCAAGTCAAAGAACAGAATTTATCAATGGGAAGCTGCAGTAGATTTTATAGTAAAATGTTGCTGTCTAATTAGAGAATGAAAAGAGTTTGACTAGACTTACAGCAATGACATGATGTCCATTTGTTGAGTTCTTAGTTTAGTAGGTAGAAAGAGGGAAGCAAATCCTAGAGTACCGTCGAGTTTAAGCAGTTTCACATTTCCAATGAAGAGATCTTGACTGAGTTCTTTGAGTACTAAGCTGACAGTGAAATAATAAAATTGCCCTGAGGTCTACAATCTTGAATGGTAGGACAGAGGAGGAGGCCTTGTAGATTGGCAAGTCCCACAGCTGACAAGGCCCAATTGAGAACACATGGAAGTTTTAGGATATGATTCTTGTATGTTACTTACCAGTAGCTGCTCAAGATTATAAACTGTACTTGAGACATTACAGAAGTTCTGGATGAATTATACCCATAAATAGGAAACATATTATTAATCTGTAGATTAGGCTCATTTTCCACTTAAGGAAATGAAAACCCTTACTTAACTCAAGGACTTGGTATGTATAAAACAGGCACGTGTGAACACGTGGAAATGGTATTTCTGATTGGCATTGACAGATTTATTATTAGAAACAACCTTGTTTGCAAAAAAGGACATTTTTCATGTCATAAAATTTGATTTCAGAAACTTGTTCCTTTCATATTTTCTCTATAAGCTTTTGATGTCTGCATTCTCTTTCTCATTTTCACAGCCAGGCTCTAATTTATTTGTTGCCAACTACTTTTTAATAAAAATATAATAAATAAAATTTTCAGTTTGTATTTTTCAATTGTTTAATTATTCAGAAGGTTGAAGGCAGACAGAAAATCAAAGTTTTTATAAGGCATGTTTATAAGACTGTGATTGTGTTCTACAGCATGGTATTTTTTGATGATCATGAACATTAATTGAGCTAAAACTATGCAGGTTGGGGTTCATGATGTGGTCTGGATATTTGTGTCCCCCCAAAATTCATACATTGAAATCCTAATCCCCAGTATGATTATATTCAGAGCTGGAAGCTTTGGGAGGAAATTAGATCATGAAGGCGGAATGTTCATAAACAGGATTAATGCCCTTATAAAAGGGGCACTGGGAAGCTTGTTTGCCCCTTCTGCCGTGTGAGGACTCAGCTAGAAGGTGTCATAAATGAGCTGGAAAGTGGGGCCCTCGATAGACACTGAATCTGTTAGCACCTTTATCTTGGAATTTTCAGCTTATTAGAACTATGAGAAATCCATTTCTATTGTTTCAAAGCTACTTATCTATGATATTTTTGTTATATCAGCTTGAATGCACTAAGACAGGACAGTAACTTTTCTTTCTATTCATGCTATTTACACATTCAAAAGACTTTGTGTCAAAATTATGGGGTTACCATAAGATGGAGAGATAAAGATCACCTTTCTCTTCCCACTTTCCTACCACAAGGTCAAGTGATCTTCAAAAAAATGGCAAGAATATTGCTAATCACAATTCTAGCTTTGAAAAACCTGAAAGCATTGAGATTAAGTATTTTGTACATTGCAAAAAAAGTAATGTTTACCGTAGCAGCATTATTAGTGCCCTTTCTCTTCAAAATATGAAGTATTGGTTCAGAGGCAAAGATTGCCTTACTCAATCTAAAGCCATTTCTGCATGTTCCATGAAGAGGAACTTAAACTTGAATTATTTAGCAAGGAAACTGAAGAGGAAAATGTGTCAGTCTTGTTTATGCACTAATTTCTTAAAGACGACAGTACTACAAAAATAAACTTTAATAACTTCCGTGATAATCAAAATTGTCAACCCAAAACTTTTGAAAGAAATATTTAAAAAATAATGGGACTTTCTTGTACTTGTGAGGTTTATTATTTTTTTCTCAAAACCTAGCATGGTTTCTTGTAGAGTGTAGGCACTTATTCATTCATTCATTTAACAAATGTTTATTGAACATCTGCTATGTTTCATGGTTTGTGTAAAATTAATGAAAATATGAGAACGTACCTAGTTTATTCCTGCATGGAACTTATAGTCTCATGGAGGAAATGAATGAATAAAATATTCATACTAATAACTTTTATAAAATTATGTCTCTGTGTAAAATTATAGTGTGTTAAGTACTACCGATGGATGAAATGATTTATAGTACTATGAAAACATAAAATACAGAAGTTTAACCTAGTCAAAAAATGGTGGAAAGTCTTCTTTAAATAAACAGGCAAAAGCAGTGGAAGGGACTCCTTTTTAAGCATGGTTACATTTTAATGAAATTGATTCAGGTTGAAGGAAAAGTTCAAATATGTTAGAAAGAAGAGGACAATTTTATTGAGATAAAATGGAAAAAGATGGACTGGCAACTGTCTGGATATTTTGGAGTCTGCAATGTCTGTGGGATATTCAAATGGAGGAACTGGATTGGTCAGTCTGCAGCTTAGTAGAAAATCTCATGTGCAGAAACATATTCGGAGAACCTTTACCATATGAGTCATAATTACAGACTTTGGAATTCAGACACCAGGAAAAAGTACAGTACAGTAGGCTGTAAAGTCCTCCCTTTCCCCAAATGTATCCACATTATAATTTCCAGAATCTTTGACTATTGCCTTATATGCAAAAGGGACTTTGCAGATATTAAATTAAGAACCTTTAAGATTAAGATTATCCTGGGTTATCCAGGTGGGACTGATGTAATGTGATGCTCCTTTTAAGAGAGGTGCAGGAGTCGTTAAAGTCAAAGGAAAAGGTAACGAGATGGTGGAAGGTGACATTGGAGTGATGCACCTTGAAGATGGGAAGGAGATACAAGCTAAGACACAGAGACGACCACTAGAAACTGGGAAAGGCAGGGGAACTGAGTCTCCCTGAGAACTCGTCAGCAGGAACCAGCCCTACAGACACCTTGTCACCTTGACGTTAGCCCAGTAAACTGATTTTCAACTTCTGACCTCCAGAACTGTAAAAAAGTAAACTTGCATTGCTTTAAGTTTGTGATAAATTGTTACAGTAGCAAAAGGAAATTAATATAATATATAGAGAGAGGGAGGAAGAGGGAATAGAGAAAACCCTAGGGAAGACCCACCTTAAGGAATAATGATCAAAGAATGCTGCAGTGCAGAAGACACCAGAGAACGAAGCAAAGGAAAAGTGTAATCACAGAAGCCAAGAGAGAAAATATTTCAGGGAGAATAGAGACCGTTGTTGGTAAGACGTGATTAGAGTTCATGGGATCTGTACTGGAGAGGGAGGGAAGTTGCCACAGGAGGAGGTGACAGTGTGGAGAGAGTGTTTACTTTGAGTGACTAGAGGCTGTGTGGCTGTGGGGGACTAAGAACAGTGGGAGGACAGGACTGAGACGTCTGGATGAGCGGGGTCGTTTTAATGTGAAATGGAACGTAGAACTTCAGATGTTGAAGGAGGATGGTGATTTAGCATGGAAATGTGTCTAGGTCTGGAGCTGAGCTGGTCCACGTAGGCACTGAGCTCCCTCAGTAGGATGATGGGTCTTCAAAGCAAAGGAAGCCTTGTTTCTAAATGCTTGCTTCTCTGAATTTGCGTTCTCACTAAGTCATTTTGATGAGTGCCACAACTGTGAGGGATTTTCTTTTGTTTTTAAGTGATCTCTTCATATTTTCTCTTCAGATGAAATCTTTTCATCTTGCTCATATGGGAGTGGCCGGGTTCACACTTTTCATTTGCTTTCATATGATGTGGTGATGCTGTGCTGCATTTTCTGAAATCCTTCTCTTGCACCTCCAAGCTAGAGTCTAAAAGGTGAATATTTGATGTTCTAGCTAATTTTCTGTAGCTTGAGGGAATCCCAGCCAGTTGGGAGGAGGGGATGTGATCATGCACACAGAGAGATCAGATGAGGGGCACAAAGTCTTTATTAGAACTCTGAGCTTGCCTGTCTCCTCTGCCCTGCTCCAGGGTTCACTCCACCTAGAGGAAGATGCTCTGGGGAAGAATCCTTTCTCTGTGTCACCTCGGGGCCTTTACTTCTATTCATGATGTCCTATTGTTTATTTTCCCTGGCTTCATCCATTTCTCCCCCAGAGCACTCTCCACTAGTGTTCAATCAAAATATTATAAAAAAGATGACAATTGAATTTTCATTATACCATTGACAGGTATTAGGGAATATTGACAGGCTTTTTTCCCTGGACAAGGAAGTGGTTGTGAGCTGAGCTATTATTTCTTCCTTCTCTTCTGGAAACATCTGTTGCTTTCTTTGGATCGACTTATGAAATTACATTATGTTATTCCCTTGTTCTTGTTTGGTGGCTATTGTCGAACATTTATTGTTGTCATTGTTGTTTTCTTTGCTCATTTTGTGAAATTTTATGGGAAGGAAATTAAACGTTGTAATCTGCTATCTTAACCTGGAAGCTTATGAACAGTATTTCACTGGCTACTTTTATTCATTATGTAGAAAAGGAAGTCAATCTACCAAAATTATATTTCAGATGTAGGATTCATTATATTTATGAAGTCAAATTTATTATAGATATAGCTGGAACTAACTTGTGTTTTTAATATTCCTAAAGTGCCTCGATTGTGTAGTGATAGGGGCAATAAACATCAAATATAAATACGTACTTGCATCTGACAAGTAATTTATAAATATTTTGCATGTACTGTGACCATACTTATTTATGTACAGAAAATACATACTTAGACTGTATCTACAAATAAAAACGCTGGCCATGTAAAGTTGTAATTCATAGATATTACATGTCTCCTCTCTCTTGGTTTATTTTCCTCTGCATTCTTTCCCGTAATTATTTCCTTAACTCATGGTTGTCAGTTCTACTTTAAGACAAAAGCCAAGGGAATGCAGCTTTTGAGCTTATGCCGGAAAGTTTTTCCTGCCTTGGAGAAAAATAATATTTCTAACTGTATATTCCAGTTATACAGTTAGCAATAGCTAGCAACTATTGTATATTCTTGCTAAAATTTACATAAGGGCACCTGAAATCAAAAACTAAGCAAAAAGTTTACAATTATAATACTGCATGAAAAATAAATGCTCAAGAGAGTTAATTCAGATGCCAATGCTATATACAATCCATATTTAATTCAACTCAGAGTTGCCCTATAGTCCTCTTTTAGTTGATACATCCTTGAAATGTATTGATGTTTCAATAAAAATTAAGTAAGACTCAATAAAGGATATTTGATAGAACTATGCGATGCAACTATTCTGCTGTACACATGTACACACGACACATATACACACACGCGCACACACACGCAGAGTAAATTAGATGTCCCAATGATAAGAAAAAAGAAAATTGGTCTAGAAAATTAAGCAACTACTTTAAATGAAGGCATGCAGGTGACTGTAATGCAGCAACAGCATGTAGTTCTGGGGCTGCCACTCTGCCCTGCTTCCTCTCTCCAGCATAAAACAACTTCTATGTATTCTAATAGCTCATCTGTTATTTAAAGGAATAAGTAATAAAATACCTTTAATTTATTGTTACAAGAAGCAAAAGAACTGCAGCCAAGTCTGATTTATTTCATTAAAATTATTTTAAATCACACTAACATACATTAAACTGACAATGTGTAAACTATAAAAAAGATCTTAATTTTATTGTACCCTCTGATTGTTGGTATCTAGAATTATTAGTGAGAAAAATCAAAAAGTCCAATATCTCTAGACACTATATTTCAGCCTCTGAGACATTTCTAATGAAATATCGGTGAAGAGTCAATAGGTAATTCCAGATACATATTACCTTGAGACGAATTTTTTACTGTCCACTTAAGGGCACTAGAAGCATTTGGATTAAGGTTACTCTTAGGATTCCAAGGTGGTTCCTTCTTCCTTCATTCTCTTGAATAGTCCATTTTTTTGAATACATTATTAACACTAAGTGATGCTGTGCATAAAGAGATGCAATTTGATAAAGATTTGTACTTTTTTTGTCTTTCTGTTAGAGTATTGCTAATCCTGTTCAGAATATATTAGCTTCAGTACCTGACTCTTACCTATCTTCAAAAATTAGTTTATATGAGGCATGTTTTTGTGTGACTCTTCTATACCTTAGGTGTGGCTAGAATATTCTTTGACATGATAACCTATGTCAGCCATAGCCAGTACCCATGTAATATCTCTGAAACCGTGCTGTATGGTCAAGCGACTCATGTGATGTTTAGCAAAATAGAACGACGGGAAATATTTTCACTTGGGCAATTCTCTATTGTTACTAGAGAATTGATTCGAGTTTTCTACAGCCTCTGCCTCATGAGGGTACAGAGAAGTCAATGCTAAAAGTTGCATCAACTCTCTTCCCTGTGCCCCTACTACCAGAAAGCTGCGGATGTCTCATGATACCGTGACCTAACCCACTCGCCAAATTTTTCCACATTAATTCTGAGTAACCGAGTGGTAAATTCATGCAATTTAAGCAGGCAAAATAATTAGATGTAGATTCATGACCAATCTTATGGTCTGCTGGGGTAAGAGTTGGAATCGCTAAATCCCGAAGAAAGAAAGGAAATGACTAGTTTGATTTTATTAACTAATTGAGCATCTACTTATATAATTGGACATTGCATTAAATAGTCAATAAAGTCACTTGTACATTATGTACTCCTAAGAGAGCTGTGGACATTGACTATTAGACTAGAAAATTGTTTTGCATTTTGTTTAGTAAGATGTGATCAGTAAAATTTCTTGCCACTTCAGTGGAAGTCCATTTGTTTATTTGTCTAGTGAATACCTATATTATTTTAGGAAGAAGCTTCTATTAACCATCTCCTTAATGGGAGTTAAGCATTGTCACACAGTATATGAAAATCTTTCTAGTTCACCCAATAAATCACTTTGAACATATTTTTCCAATATTGTTATTAAGGTTTATCTTACGTAAATTGTAAGTGTATATAGCTTAATGGAATTTTCCATATATATACACTCAGGTAACAACAGTTCTCATAGAGGTATGTAACATTTCCAGCATCCCAGAAGAGTTACCCATTTTTTGATTCCACTGAACTTCAGAGAATAATGTGTAATAATCGGCTTTGCCCCATTGCTAGGCTATCATGAAGTCAAGTGAAGTAAGTTAAAATATCATTGAAAAACTATGAAATCCTACAAAAAGAGAAAGCTTTGCAGTAGTAGTAATAATAGTCATGAAAGTTTCCCTTAACCTAGAGATCATTCCTTCACACTTTGTCTTTCCTATTATATATAAACCTTGCAAAGCATGTTGGTTTATATCTCAGCAAACTGAATATTTGAAAGTTAGTTTCTCAAAAAACAAATCTGAAAATGATGTATAAAGCAGTCAAAATTACTACCATGGACATAGCTCATTAATGTTTCATCTATACTTGAGTGTAAGCAGTTCCAATTATTTAATTACTGTTTCTCCTCTACTCTTGCCAAGTTGCATATATGTTTGCATGTGTATATAAAACATAATTGCCAAAGTATGTGATATGATTAGCATCCACTGGTGACAAACCAAGCAGTAGACTTGTATGGTTAATATCTACATACTCAACTTAAAGTGAAAACAACACAAAGCAAGACAAATTAATTGTTGATATTTTCTTTAGAAGTTACTAAGATATTACAATAGGATTTTTTGTTCCCAGTTTTTTATTTCAAAGGTTAATTGTCAGCATTAACACATTATTTGAAAAGATTCTCTAAACAGAACAGAGTAACCTGAACAAATTAGCAGGTTTGAAACACTGGAAAATTACATTTGTTAAAAATGATTGATGGATTTAGTTGGATTACTGGCATTGATTTTCTACTCATATGTATTCAGTATTTTTTATATATACATATATATATCTCCATTTTTTTAAGAAATGTATTAAGTATTTACTTTACCAT
The DNA here is from genome assembly GCA_963575035.1 of Avahi laniger. Lineage (NCBI taxonomy): Eukaryota > Metazoa > Chordata > Mammalia > Primates > Indriidae > Avahi > Avahi laniger. The sequence continues at coordinate 2,468 of CAUYSK010062158.1, read as the reverse complement.
GATGTATTACTTTAGCACTCTGTAAGAAAAATTATCACTTCAACTGCAACAGAGCTTTCACCTACTTGGTGGCTTCAGCTCATATTCCTAGGATAGTTACAAATACACCTCCAGAGAGATGGGTAACTCCAAGAGAGAAACTGCCATCTATTGCTCTTCCTAGGAAGCAGGTTTTCCATGATTAGATTTATTGACTTCAACTTTCCTTTTTTAAACTTACAGAATTGAACTAATATTGACTCTGAGTTTCCTTAGCCATTTAAAAGAATTTACACATTTAGGAAGGGAGTATTGTTGTGGTAATCACAGTAAATGTGATATTTTTGGAACATAATAGTTTTATTGCTCTGGGGTTGTCTTTGATAACTCAAGCAAAAAGATTACTATTTCCTGAAGAAATGTGGATAGGAATTTAGTGTGTATGAGAGCGGGGGTGCGAATGGGGAGATTAACAGCATTAGTTTGAGTGGCATAGCCACGATGTTTGAAACGTCTTCTTCAGAGTTCTTTTAATGCTCTTCAGGCCTGACCTAAACATTCAGTACTTGTCCATGTGCAAGAATGCAGGCTGTTAATCTTCACCAAACCCTTGCCAGTTACTGTCAAGAGAAGTGTCTACAATGTAGAATTATGTCCCAATTATTTAAACATATATAAAATGATTTTGGAGTTTAGACTTCCTCATATAATTATTAAAATGCTAAAATAGATTATAATACCATAGATAAAATGTGAATCATTGTCATGGTTATACATTAAAAAATCCTTATGTGGTAGAGAATCGTAATAAAGTATTTATCAGTGAAATGTTCCAGTGATTGAGATTTGCTTTAAGCATCTGATGAAATAAAATCAGCAAGATGTTGACATGTGGGGTTCATTACATATTTTCTCTATTTTTGAGTATATTTGAAAATGTTCATAATAAAAATGTGAGGCAGCCAACAATGATATGGATACTAGCATCTTTCGATTCTAGAAACATTGACTAGTGGGTAATCTCACAACAGATAAATTCTTTCAGTATACTGTCCTCTTTATATTTAAGAAATAGGGAAGTAGCAGGTGGAATGCCTTTCTTAAGATCACAGAGAGTTGGGTTGAGAGCACTCTCTTTCTCAATGTTAGCCAGTACATATTGAGCATCTTTAACATGGCAGATCAAACAGTGGGCCTTGATCATTCTTATGTGAATAAAGCATATTACAGTCCAGGTACAAAGAATCATGCAAACAGATAATTACAAAACAATATCATAAACGCAAGGGAAGACCACAGCTTGCTCTGGATGGTGTTAACAAGACGAGCAATAGTGTGATGAACGAGAAATAGCATACACTGCTGAAGAAGAACCAAGTGGTTGAGTGCCACCAGAATTTCAAGTGTAAGGTAGGAGGAAATGAAAGCAATGGGAGAGGGAGGCAGGAAGCCTCACCCTGTGGATGGTAGAGAGTCACGGAAGAGATTTAAGGTGAGGCAGCTGGGTGGAAAATAGATTTGAGCAGGTAACATTGGAAGTCAGACATGACAGAAGTCTGTAGTAGTCAATCAGGTGAGAGAAGATGAGGACTTGAACTAGATTCAGACTTTGTGGGGAGAAAGATGGGAAGGAAAGGGGGCCTCAGACAGGGGTAATTTTATAATAATGAGACAGGTTCCCTGCTACTCTTCTCTCTTCCACTTCTTTCAAGTCTGCTTTTATTTTTTTTCCTTTCTTATCATTCTCTTACTTTCTCCCTTCTGTCTTTATTTTTGTTGTGTCTTGTGCAAAGATTTAATTAAAACAATTTTTTAAATAGTTAGTAGACGCTCATGGCACAGAACACTAAGGAATAAAAATAAAATCCTAAGCCCCCCAACTGACTGAATGGACCCAATGTTGGCCAAGAGGAACCCAAAGAAACCTTAAAAACTGAGTTCCTGGTAATGATGGGACTGGAAGTTGGACACATCTCATTATACCTCCTCTCTCACTAACCACCATTAGACTTGCTGTCCTAAGAATTAAACCCTTTGCTCCTTCAAAGTACCAGCTTTTTGTTTCTGCCCAGAGTCTATGTGCCCAGCCTGCAGGTTGTGACCCTTTGTAAGAAAGAAAGCTCTCCTCTCCAAATTTATGAATCTCACAATTTTTAACTCATTAGCCCGAAATACAAAAGGCAAAAAAAAAAAGTTTCTCTTCCTACATCCCCCTTAGCTGACCAGTTCTCCTCCCTCAGTGGAACCAGCCATTGTTCCTTCCCAGGTTCTTGTGTATTGCTTCAGAAATACTCCGCCCAACTTGTAATCCATGCACTTGCAATTGTACATAACACACTTGCAAAGACTTTTTTTTTTTTTTTTTTTTTTTGAGACAGAGTCTCACTCTCTTGCCTGGGGCGAGTGCCGTGGCATCAGCCTAGCTCACAGCAACCTCAAACTCCTGGGCTCAAGCAATCCTACTGTCTCAGCCTCCCAAGTAGCTGGGA
>CAUYSK010062155.1:0-17438 GCA_963575035.1 Avahi laniger | reverse complement strand
GCTCTGCATACTTGGATGTGGCTTCTGGACTGTGAGTTTCACTGTGTGATGATCACCCTGAAATATTTACCAGGGAACCACTAGTGTCGGTGTGGTCAGTGCCTTCCTCTTGGGCTGGTGGGTTCTCCAGTAAAGGCTCTTATAAACTTCTGCTGGGAAGACGTGGCTGGTGTCCAGTGTTCCGGAGGCCAAGGGTGGTCAGTATTTAGTATGCAAGGTTTCTTAATCCCCGTTTCTCATGCACTGCTCTGCTCCTAACTGTACATGGTATTTCCTAGTCACAATCAGTCTCTTTTATTCTCCCAGAGAAAAATTCTTCAGATGGCTTGGGGTGGGGAAGAGGCAATTTCCCAGTGGTGTGCAATTGGGAGTGGGGATCTTTTTTTTTTTGTTTTGTTTTTGTTTTTTTAAGAATTTACTACGTATCAGGTACAGGTATACACATTTTACAAATCCTAGCTTATGAAGATGGAAGGATTGTTAACATCCCATTTTTTCAGGGACAAGAACTAAAGCACAGAGTGGTATAGTACCTTGCTCAGCACTTTTCAGCCAGCAAATGGCCAGCTGGGACTTGCAGCCAGGTAGTCGGTTTCCTTAATGTGTCATCTTGACAATATTGCACAGTCAGCTCCAGATGTCACACTTGCACAGCTTTCGAATAATCTTCCTTGGCTACCGCCACCATTGCACCCATTTCCAGAGGAGATACCTGGAGCTGCCAGCCCCTAAGCTGTTTGTGGATTCTGCTTTCTCCTTTGGGTTGTTTCTTAGCTATTCATACTGTTGGCTTAGAACTGCCAAGTCAGTTACCACTCACCCATCCACTTTCCAGCTTCCAAACTGAAAGCGTTGTTGTCTTATCCCCTCATCTCCCTGTCCTTTTGAGTTTATTATTATATTTTTTAACAAAATCTCTTTGCTGTAGTTTCAGTGGCTTGAGGGAGAGGGCACTTTAGATGCATGTGTTCCATCAGCTATCTCTACCTTGAGATCTTGAGATGGAAGTTTCCATCACCCTGGTAAGCACACAAATGTAATTTGATTTATAGGTTAAAGAGAAATGAATGTTTCTTGCACCCCTAAATTGTGGACAGAACTTATCCCATTTAATGTGCTCTGAGGTGTACAAATTTTTATGCCTTTGAGGAATTCATGTGTGTGTCTCTGCAACATGGATATTTTGGGGACTTGTGAGTGTTTCTTAAGCAGAAAGTGGCATTATCTCCTCCCATCGCAATTACCGAGTACCTGATCTTGTGAAGGACATTGAACTCTATGGCTTCAGCTTCCTCATTAGCAATATCCTCTTTTCCCTTAGGAAAGAGGCTGGCCCTGGCAGCTAGCACCCTTCTGCCACTGGCATGCTTGATTTTATGAGTCTGCGAGGTTAGTTGGGATATAGTGCCCTCAATTTTTGCAATTTTTCCCTCTTGTGGAGGTTTCCCAGGTGCCTTCTTTATTTCCTGGCGGCAGGCACAGGTCCTTGCCAACTCCCAGGCTCCTTCTCATCTCACTGGTCCAAAAAAACCAAAGTCTTGGCAGGTCTCAAGCTCAGTGCAACCTCGGTTACAGCCACTTACTGACCTCCTACCCTGCGGCAGGTGCCGTCTTACACGTGCGAGACACAGAAATGAACCAGTCAAGTCCCCGCTGTCCTGAAGCTAGTGATCCAGCAGGGAAGACAAACAGAGCTCAATATCATGCTAAGAAATAGCTGCTTTGATAGCAGCGAAAATAAAATGTGCTGGAGGGAGCAGAGGGAGCGAGTGATGGATTTTGCCTGGAGGGTTGAGGGAAAGCTTCATATTAATATATACTGTGACACATGTATCAGTTCTCGAGGGGAGGTATGAATGTTCTAGGCTATGGAAATAGGCTACGGAGGGTATGGTGGGGTGGTGGGTAGGAGAAGAGGGAGAACAGTCAGTCAAGCAATGTGAACACGTGTTGCTATGTTCCTGAATGTCAAAAGCATAGAGAGGACACAGGCGGGGAGGGGATTATTCTAACAGAAGAGAGGTTTGGCTGAGCAAAGGCTAGTGACCTGGTTGAAGCCATGCTCTGGAGTTTGATTGCCTGGTTTGTGAACTTAATTTTGTCACTACTGACTCTGACCCTTGACAAGTTGCTTAACATTTCTTTAATTTCTTCATCTGAAAAACAGGAATGATTACACAAATTAAACCAACTGACCCGTGTAAATCATCTTGCATAGTGTATGGCACATAGGATAAGTGCCCAAATGTTAGCTCTAATTTTATTGCTCTATCTTTTCAACCTTCTGTACAACTCTCCACTTTATGTCCTCCTTTGTTCTGCAATGGATTTGGCAGAAAGAAAAAGATATTGAAGGGCTATCAGGAAGAGCAGGATGAGTTCAGTTTTAGACATGACCGGTTTGCTATGCCTGTGGGATACTCACGTGGAGATGTCAAACAGATTTCAAAAGTTTGGTTCTAAGTGCTCAGAGGAGAGGCCAGAGGTGGAGACACGGATTTGTGAGTTACAGGTGAGGTCGGTGGAGAGAACAGGATTAAAATGGGAGGAGCATTGGGAATGGAGAAGACAAGGGAATTGTTACCTTGAGTAACTTCTCCATTTCAAAGTTGGAAGAGGAAGAGGAGGCAGGGAAGGTGTATTAGTCCACTTGGGTTGCGACAGGCTGGGTAGCTTGAACAACACGAGTTTGAGGCTGAAAGTCCAAAGATCGAGGTCGGCGAGGTCAGGCTCTATTGAGGGCTCTTTCTGGCGTGCAGATGGCGGCCTTCTCACCAGGTCTTCACGTGGCCTGTTTTGGGTGTGTGTGAGTGAACGAGGAGAGGGGCGGGAGAGAGCAGGAAAGAACTCTCTGGTGTTTCTCCTCATAGGGACACTAATCCTATCTGATTGGGGCCCCACCAATATGACTTCATTTAACCTTAATTATCTTCATAAAAGCCCTATCTCCAAATACAGTGAAATTGGAGGTTGGGATTTGAATATGTGAATTTAGGAGAGGGCACAATCAACCGCAGAATATGATTTGGAAAGATGGAAACAAGAGGTAAGGGGAAACTTGAGGAGCTACAGGGAAACTGAGGGAAGAGAGAAGTTTGCGAAAATGCAAGATCAACAACATCAAACAATGCAGTAATAATAATAAAAGGAAATAGTTACAATGTATTGTGTAACTGCCGTGGGCAGCCCTTTACGTGAGTTACTTCACAGTTCCTCATATCACCCTGTAGAAGCTGAGTAACCTCACTGAGCTCTCCCAGCCAGCGAGCTGAGAGCCAGTGTTCAAACTTGGGTCTCTGAACCCGAGGTGTGTGTCATTCTCACTCCCACTTTCTCGGTGGGAGGTTGATGTTGAGAAGAGGTCACAGGCTTGGCAGGGGTTTGGGAGGGGTCCGTGGTAATATGGGCAAGCTCCAGGATGTGGGTTACTCAGGGAGATGGAGAAGCCTAGCAAATCTTAGACTATCGTGAAGAATGGAGGTGCCCTTTGACATGTCCGTTGGATACTCACAAAAAGAGATGACTCCATGGTCAAATAGCTGTAGGAAACCCAGCATTCTGTGTTTCGTGGGATTAGAACTTGCATGCATGCTTCAGATCTCTCTTGTTTGAGCTGCATCTCTGGCCAAGAACTCTGCATGGGCTCTGACTGCTGGCAGGTGCAACCCGACAGCTCCTCACCTCCAGCGTGCTCCTGCGCCTGATGCTGCCTGCCGTCACCAGGGCTCTCTACTCTGCACCCTGCAGGCTGATGGATACATTTCCTCCTTTCTCCCTCACCACGGACAACCCTCAGATATGGCATCACCCTGCGTGGTGGCAGCCAGCTTGGCAATGCAGCCCCATTTTCCCTCTTCGCTTTTGCTGCCTTCCCTCCTGCTCCTCTGTCGTGGTCCTTGGGGTGTACTTCCTAACAAGGCAAGAGCACACAAGGCTCCTGCCTCAGGTTCATTTTCTTTTGAAAATGAGACTCATACACCTAGACCATAATACCCCTTCCTTTGAATATTCATAGAGTACATAAGCATAATATGGTTTCTGAGAATTCTTCTGGAAACTTCTCTGCATAATCCAGGCAGCCCTAAATTTATTAAATTTTGAGATGCTCTCTTTTTTTAAAAACAATATTACACTAACTTCCAGGATTATAGTGGGCTATGGAACACAGCTTGGCTTTGGTTTGTGTGGCCTATTTCCAAGGGCCACTATTAGTAAGGCCATATAGTAAATATTTTAGGCTTTGCAGGCCATTAATGTCTCTGTCACCACTACCCAACGCTGGCATTGCAGCCCAGGAGCAGGCACAGACAGTGCAGACACAAATGGGCATGGCTGTATCCCAGTGACACTTGATTTACAAAAACAGGTGGTGGGCTGAATTTGACCCCTGGGCCGTAATTTGCTGACTCCTGCTAAGAGAAACATTACTGTGAACGGAAAGAGAGAAGGAGGTTGCTGGCTGGCTGGGGAGAGACAGCAGGGCTGGAATGAGGGAAAATTACAAGGAAGTTGAAGGTGATCTCCTCCCATAGCTAAATGTTTCTCATCCCTCTTCTTGTACTTCCTGAATTCCTCAATGTTGTTAGCACAGCAAGCATAGAACACAGCCTCTTGCTTCACTTATAATCTGTTTTGTGTGATCAAGGTAAGGCAGGTGTTCAGAGTCGCTCCTTGGCTCCCTCGCCCTTGTGCTCAGTGCACAGCTTTCCAGAACCCTCCTCAGCATCGTCAGGGGCTGAGGAGACCCTCGCATTCTTGCAGATCGTGGGCATCGATCTCACGGCTCTGCCTCCCTGAGCATGCTGTTGTCAGTGTGATGCACCTTGGGGACATCTGCAGTGCCAGGTCAGAGGGGAGGGGGGCCTGAGCTGCTCTACCCACCCCCAGCTGGCGTGTAGATGCCTGGAAAGAAGCTGTCTGGTGCAGAGCATCACATGTGCACGGTATGTCCCAATTTTTAACATTTTTCTTTAAGAGTCAAGACAACAGGTGTACATCAGTAGGCTGATTGCAGCTTCGACACACGAGGACAGAGAAGAAGAGGAAGGGCAGCAGGGGAGGAAGATTCACAGCCAGCACCTGCTGATGCCAGGCCCCTTGGCAGGCACTTCACGTGCTGTCTCCTGCAATCCTCAGTGTCCTGGAGTAAGTGCTATTGTTCTAATCTTTTCTGCGAATCAGAGCAGACGTGTGCCTTGCCCAAAGTTATACACCTAGCACAAGGGGCTGCCAGGAATGAAATCTCAGAGAGACAACACTAAAGCCTGCGCAACCCTTGCCACCCCACAGGAAACACGCCTGCTACTCGGCAAGTCTGCAAATGGAGTTCCCGTGTCCCCCACAGCCAGGCTCTTCCACACATGAAGACGCACGCCGAAATTTCAGTGTGAAGCCAGCTCTCCTTCCAGCGGTTACAGCAGAACATGAGAGAAGCTATGTCCCCATTCAGTGCCCACATTGGGGGGTGGTTGCTTGGGGCTGGCACACTCTCGAGCTCAGAGGTTCACATGAAGAACTAAAGGGTTGACAAAATTCAGAATTGGAAGCCCTGCCAATTATTTAGGAACATGGGGCATCCGTTGGTGACAGAAATGAAGCGGGGTGTCTTTGTGCTAAGGCAGGGGATGTTCTGGGCCTTTGCAAACCCATATTCCTCCACTCCTGGTGGTTGAACCAACTTACCCGCTCCTTGCAGCCCAGCCTTTAGACAGTGGACCAATACAGCCTCAGAGAGGGCTCTGGAGAGGGAGAGTAGATTGTGTCCCTGAAACCCAAATGCCTGTCTGACTAGCACAGAGCCAACTTTTATGAAGTGGACTCAACCAGCTCTCTCCTCATATGCTCTTTGGGGCTGTTTGCATGATTTTTTCCTGAAATTGATTGTATCATATTGGATAAACTGTCAAGCCAGGGACTGACCATACATAAAATGGACACAAAAGAAGCCACGTGTGGGATGGGCGGAAGGCAGGCCCACCACCACTGAGATGACGACTGAGCTGTAATTCTAATGGTTCTGGTGGAGTGGTGGCCATCAGATCTGATCAAATCCACTGTCCTGGAGACAATGAATGCTAGGTGAACTACAGAAAGAATTTTATTTGAGTTCAGATTCTTTATTTTAAGGGCAAAAGCTGGTTTCCAAGGAAGCTAGCTTGACAGATTGTAGCGACATAGAACAGGGTGCGGGGGGTGGAGGAGCTATGGCTGATCAGGTGACTTCCTCTGCTTTTTGTGGTAAACCTCTATTGCAGATTATTGCAGCATGTCTGCTCGCTGAATTCCCACGAAGTTGACGTGACAGGAGGGAGTAGAATCCGGGGTGCACACTCAGCCCTTGGTCAAAGCCAGTAGACTCAGTGCTGAGGCCTGCTGAGGAGGCCCCTGATACCTGCAGCCAGGTCTCCCCTCTTTGGCCTGACATTTTGTTTGGCTGTCGGCCCCTGACTGCCCTGACTCTGCTACAGCAACGCCTGGATGTTGACTCTTTGACTTGCACTCATGGTCCGTGTGGGAGATGTCCACAATGAACATCTCTGAAAGTATGGTAGATAAGAAACTGTGATAAGCTTCTGTGCACCACCATTGGTGTCTTAATATTTCTGTTTTCCAGAAATTTGTATTGTGCTTTTCTGTTTTCCTATTTACTATCTAATACTCTAATGGAATCACAGTATTTGAAATGGTAAAAACATTGAAGGCACCTGTGTTTCTCTCTGTGTATCTCACATATTGTGATATGTAGTTTTATAAATTTCTCCTTTTTTCCCCAAAATAGACTTAAGTTTTTAAAATTTTTATCTTGTTATTTAGGAGATTAATGCTTACATTTCCGTATTTTTGAATGTTTTAGTATGTGTCTTGAGAATAAAGCCTGTGAAATTTCTTCTTTTTAAAGTACATTCTTAGTGTGTCTTATTTTTTATCTTTCTTTTCATATACCATCTGTGGCTACTGTAAAAATATTTATTTTTGTGATTCTGGGATAGTGAGTTGGTATCAGTTAATGACATCTAGATTATTATTTGTTTATTTCTCTACCTTCCTTACTGAGCTGTGACCACCTTAAGGGCAAACGCAAATGATTTCTCCATGTTTATATTCTCAACAGCCAGAGAAGCCAGGCAGAATGTAGATACGAGAAATATTTATTCATATTATTTTCCACTGTGTTAATTTCTTTGACATTCTGTATACTTCTCAAGCTTATTTTCTAATTTACTAATTGATTTTTCTGCAACACCAGTTCTATTATTAACCACTTCTAACACTGATTTAAATTGTTCCACAGTAAGATTCAAGTTTGCTCAGTTCCTCTTTCCAAGATGCCCAAGAAATATCCTCCTGTGGTTTTAAGTTTTTTTTCATGTGTATTCAAATTTTCCAAGAGATCAGTTTTCCTGAGAGGCTGTTTTAAAGTTCTGCTTTTGTTGCTCATTTATTGGAAGAGCCTGAATTGTCCAAGTCCTGGTTTTGTGGTTGGGTCATTCTTGAAGGAACGTTTTTAACACATTGATTGACACACTAAAAAAAAAAATTTTCCTGCAGCCACGGTGTTTTATTAAAACAAAATGATACTTTCTAATTTGTTATTTTTTACTGTTTTCTGTGTGTGAGTTACATGCAATGTAGTCCATGTTTTTAGAATTAAACTGTCAATATTAATTGTAACAATAAGAACATCAACAAGGAAGATTTTCATGAACCAACTACAGCGTTTTGCTTCACAAAGCCCTGGGCTCAAAACCAGCATGAGTTAAATACAACTCACATGGCAGTTAATGGGTTAATTTTCATGTCCAACCATGGCTGAATGGTGTTGGCTTCTCTGTGCAGCTAAAGTTTACATTTTCAGTTTGCCCTATAATCAGAAAGAAATGATCATTGATATTGCTTTTAAATTTGAGGTTTGAAGTTTATGCCAAATTTAAGAAGTTTATTATTTATGTCTTCCCATTTTTCAGAATATCAAATGCTTCCAAACATGAAACAGGGCTCAGTGAGAAAGAGTTCCTTTCCATTTGGGATGCGGGTCAAAAAAGTATCTGCCTTTTTGTACCCACATTGTTAGAGTACTACCCCAGCGTTAGGGCAGGATTGGGGCTCAGGCCAGTTGGTACATTTGTCCCTTCGGCCTCTCAGACGAGAGGAAATAGGCTAACCCTGGATCAGAGTCCTGGGTCAGAGCTCCCCTTGTGAGGTTTCTCGATCCCGGCCAGGCTGTGCCTCTGAGGGTGGAGTGCAAGCCCTGAGCTGGCCCTGAGAGGTCTCAGCTATGCCAGTCTCTTCTCTTGACCCAATGTCCTCTCTGAGTCAGGGTTCTGGGCTTGGGTTCAGCTGCTGGTGCCAACTTTTAATTCTCTCCAATTTTGTCAGATAGAGTATACATTTGCTGCAGAATATGAAATATGCTTAAAATTCTTGTCAAACATTTTGAGTGTTAATGTGGATTTTTTTTACCCTTTGACAGAAAATGTCATAGATATTTTAAGAGGAAAAGGGAGAGGGGAATTTATACAAATTCCTTCATGGTGCCATCATTTTGGAATGACAATATGTTTCTATCTTAACTTCCTTACCTGTTATTTTTATCTGAGAGTCCTTTCGGTGTCGTGTCTGCTGGCTTCTTAGTTTTCATTTGCATACTTTTGTGAAGTTTTCATCTTTTCGACAATACTTTCCATCATCATCTTTGGTCCTGTTTTTAAGTCTACTGTCTCACGTTCATCCCTATCCCTACAAAATTCCCTCTGTCTTTTGCTGTAGTTCAGCCATTCTGTTATATAAGTCGTGGGTCAGGAGACTGAGTCTTGTGTTAGCTTCTCCTTTTTTGACACTTCATACTCCATACTCCTTTCTTCCTTTTTTTATTTTTATTTTTTTGGAGACAGGGTCTCGCTCTGTCATGATCATAGGTCACCTTGAACTCCCGGGCTGAAGCGATTATCCCACCTCATCTCAGCCTCCCAAAGTGCTGGGAGTACAGGTGTGAGCAGCTGTGCCTGGCTCACACTCCTGTCTTTTATAAAGTTATGATTTTTAGATAGAAGAAAAAAATTAAAATATCACCATCATTTCTATCTTCTTCAGCTTCTCCCCAGGTCTCTAACATCTCTAGATGTGCATTCATTTTCTTTTTATTTTGTTTGCTTCCAGACAATGCGGGAGACACTCATGGTTCATGTGCTGGGTACAGATCGTTAAGACTTCCCATCATGCATCGGGCTCATGTTTCAGGAGGAGAGCGCATCTGTCATAGAAATACACGGTCATCTAGACCAGGCACTTTTCTGACTACTACCCCAAACTGGTCAGGCTAGTTTGAGCACTGAAGATAAAGTAGTATGAGGATCTGTAAGACTATCACAGAAGCATCCAGGAGCAAGGAAAATGTAATAGACCACCACAGGGGACTAGAGTCAAGACCTGAGGGAAGGAACATCTGCAGCCAGGGTTGCTCTCTGTTTCTCAGGGCTGCATAGTCTCACCTCCGTGCTTCTCTGTCATCCACGCATCTCTCCTCTTTGTTTTTTCTTTGTGCATAGGAATACAGCCACCTCCAGCTTAATTCCTCATTACTTTCTAGTTCAAATGCACAACAGAGATTGACTAATTTTTCCAAAGCCCAAACTCCTGGGAGGGAAAATCCATTGGCCCAGATTAAGTCCAGTCAATTTCATCAAATAGAAATTCAAAGGCACATCTCTGTGAGTGGCGTTGTAGTTCTCAGAATAAGGAGTATGTAGGCTGGAAGGAAATCACAAAGGGGGTCTGCCACAATGTGTCCTTCATAGAACTTTACCAACTCCCAAGCTTTCTTGCACGTGGCAAGTGTAATGTTCTCTCCACTGTGTTCACTGTACTCTCCCTTGGAATTGGGACTGTTTCTATTCACCAGAATGTCTGCTTTTCATCCTCCAAGGGAGGAATCCCGAATACGTGGTTTTGGCTCTAAAATAGGACACAGATTCTTCATTCTTTAATTCTTCCTCTTGTATACCAGTTTCTTCATCTATAAAAAATGGACACAGTGATACCTCTGGCCATTGGGAAGTTAAATAGGATCATGTATAAAAAAGTACCTAGACTAGTAACTGACACGTGGCATACACTCAAACAATTTTGAACCACAGACTAATATATTCTTACATTGGACACTAATTTATCCCTTGTCCTCAGGGAATATTTTTCTTTTTCCTAGCTTCCATCCTTTATTGTTTTTTTTTTTTTTATGACAGCACACTATCTTTGCCAACCCCCTGTCTATGGTTTGCAAAATTCTGCTCCTTGAAAGTTGGAATATTTAGACTGGTGCAAAAGTAATTGCAGTTTTGGACTCTGACTTTTAAATCATTATAACCAGGCTCAAATATATCTTTATTAGTAAAAATAGGAACTATTACAATCAACATATTTTTGCCAATGAGAAATAAGTTTGTTTATTGTGAAAATCTGTGCTTTGGGATTCCACAAACTCTTGGAAAGCATATTCTGCCTCCTGCTTGTTGTGGAAGCATTTTCCCTGCAAAAAGTCGTCGAGATGGTTGAAGAAGTGGTAGTCAGTTGGCGAGAGGTCATGTGAATATGGCGGATGAAGCAAAACTTTACAGTCCAATTCGGTTAATTTCTGAAGCATTGGTTGTGTGACTTGCAGTCGGACATTGTGATGGAGAAGAATCGAGCTCTTTCTTTTGACCAATGCTGGCTGCAGGCGTTGCAGTGTTTGGTGCATCTCATTGATTTGCTGAGCATACTTCTCAGATGTAATGGTTTCACTGGGGTTCAGAAAGCTATAGTGGATCAGCCTGGCAGCAGACCATGAAACAGTGACCATGACCTTTTTTTGGTGCAAGTTTGCCTTTGGGAAGTGTTTCGGAGCTTCTTCTTAGTCCAACCACTGAGCTGGTCATTGTCAGTTGTATAAAACCCACTTTTCATTGCATATCACAATCTGATTGAGAAATGGTTCATTGTTGTGTACAAGAGAAGATGACACTTCAAAATGACAATTTTTTTGATTTTTGGTCAGCTCATGAGGCATCCACTTATTGAGCTTTTTCGCCTTTCTAATCTGCTTCAAATGCCAAACAACCATACAATGGTCAACACTGAGGTCTTTAGCAACTTCTCATGTAGCTGTAAGAAAATCAGCTTTGATGATTGCTCTCAAGTGGTCTTTGTCAACTTCCAATGACTGGCCACTGGGCTCCTCATCTTCAAGGCTCTCGTCTCCTTTGCAAAACTTCTTGGACCATCACTGCACTGTACATTCGTTACCAGTCCCTGGGCCAAATGCGTTGTTGATGTGGTAAGTTGTCTCTGCTGCTTTACAACCCATTTTGAACCTGAATAAGAAAATTACTAGAATTTGCTTTTTGTATAACATCAATTTCCATAGTCTAAAATAAATATAAAACAAACAGCAAGTAAAAAGTCATTAGCAAAAAACCATAAAGTGAGAAATGTGCATTAAAATGATGTATAACATAACCACATTTCTTTAAGAATGTATTCCAATATCAAACAGCAAATATCAACAATGCTAAAACCGAATTACTTTTGCACCACCCTAATAGTATTTTTTTCTTTTCCAGTCTATCAGAAACTTTCCATTTTACATGTTTCTCAAAGAAACACTGACAGAAGCTTTTGATTCATTTGAAAATTCTCTTTGTACTTTGAGCTCTAATGTTTCAGCCAAGAGACTTGAAGACACTATGGGAAAGTGGGTGCTTTTAGCACCTCTACTTTTCTCACAGTGGTTCAATCCTATTCTCAGTCTAAATATCAGGCTCTTGAAGAAGAAAATGGAATGTACAGGAATTCACTTTTCTTTATCCCTCCATATTCCATAGCTGATCCCAAGTTTACCCCTGCTTTGGACTTCCCTAGGCCCTCAGAGTAACCAAGAAAGCCTTTATTCAAAGTCTCCGCATTTTTGCAAACCACAGCTAGCCCTGGTCCCTGTCCATGACTCTGTTTACCATTAGCCTCCTTTCTACCTTTTGAAGGATTTTCTTTACAACCTGAATCAATTACTGCTCAGTGGGCAGATCCAGTGTTTTTTTTAGATAACAATTTTATTAGTTAACTGATGACATGATTAACTTATTCCATGTCTGATTTTGTAGAGGGCTTGAGGCAGCTGCAGCTACATTGTACTAATCAGCATCCGTTGCATTATGCTTATTCAAAATAGCAGACAGTCGCTGAGGGTAGGGACCAAGCCTCATCCTTATATCTTCTTTCCCCGAATGGAGCCTGATACCTGATGATAACAGCAGCACCATCTACTGAGGTTTTACTAGGTGCTAGGCACTTAAAGAATATTTTTATTCAATCATCACAGCAATCCCATGGAATGAATGCTGTCACATCGCCATTTTTATGGATTAGAAAACTGTAACGTAGAGAAGTTAGTTATTAGGCCCAAGATCCCTGCTATGAAGTAGTGCGGCTGGGGTTGAAATTCTGTTGGCCAAACTTCCCAGATCATGGCTCTTAGATACTAGACTGTTCTGTCTCATCCACTGGGAGCCTCAAACACAAGTGTTGAATTGAGCACCCGGCCTCTTCTTTTGCAAATGGAATCACATTTTTGAAAATTATATTCCTTCCCAAAGTATCTTGGCTTATGATTCTGCCTACCCTTTCTATTAAATTTCTGAAATTTGCCTTTAAAAATCTAGCATATTCATTCGATTTTGCCCAACTGTTTCCCTTTTTGCTATCATAGGGTGATATGACAATGTTCTTTCAAGTTCTTGTAATTCCCACTTCACTGAACCATATCTTCTTGGTGGCCAGAGGAAGTCCAAGGTGACACCTATGATCACTTCCTTAGCCATCTGCTATCCCTCTCTCCAATTCAGTGTCTTTTGAGTAGGACATACTCAATGCTCCCGACTGGAGTTTCTTCCTGTTATGCCTGAGGATACTACATAAGCATACTCCCATACTGTTTTAAGTTCTCTTAATATGTTACCTGTTTTGTTTGACAGATGTTGAATGCAATATTGTTACTTACCTGAATCAATGATTTTTTTGAGTAGATCATGGCCACTGCTGTCATTTAAAAGTCCCAGCTCTTTCCTTCCATAGGAATTTGTTTCATGAGGGTATCTAGGTATACCGCTTTTAGGTCTTAGACCAATAACCATTTAAAAGACTTATCTCCCCACAATGTCCTTGGATTTTTAGATTGAATACCCTCCATGTGGAATGACTGTAAACAACAATTCCAACTACCTATAACTAAAATGATTCAAAGATTGACACAGGAGGACTTAACACTGGCCCAGAGCCAAGGCTTTACAGGGACCATCCGTGCTTTCTCCTCCAAGGTGGAGACGGGTATCTGCAGGATGTCTGGCCACCAGATGGCAGTCCAAATGGTTACTACAAAGTTTTCCCCCATTGCCAATGTTTTCACACAGTGACAGAAAATGTGGAAAACATACATAAACATTGGGGTTTTCTAAAGTTTTGTGGTAGAAATTAAGGTCCATGGGCTTTGAAAAAAATACTGTCAAATGTGGATTAATGCGATCATGTCTCTGATCGTGTCTGTGAGTTCAGCAACGGACATCATGAAAGTAGCACAATTGTATTTGTCACGGGGTGTGTGTGTGCATGTGCACTAGCATAGACAAGATTCTCTGCTCACTGTAGCCATTTTCCTTCTCTTTCAGCTTAATATTCTGGTGCTGAGATCAGCTGGTCTCCAAACACAGGATTGGGAGTTAAGTATCACCCTGGCTAAGAGCTTATAATTTTGTTATCTTCAGCTTTGCTCCAGAAATTCAAATCTAATTTGTGAATATAGTTCCTGTGTTTTCCTCTCATTTCCAAATTCAAGTCTCCTGTGGGAAGGGACATGAAATTGCCATTTGGGCTTCTAGAAGGCCACCTGCTTTCCTGTTATGGACTGTACTAATCCATCGGTTATTATTTTTCCCAGTTTCTTTTCTTGAAGTTTTGGGCTGTGTTTCTGAAGGGAGTGTGATAAGCATAGTGCCTTTATAGTGGTTTGGAGTCTCATTTCCTTCTCTGGAGCTCAGAGTCTTGCTCATATCCTCTCCATTCTACTGAGCTCAACACTGAGTCTCCTAAGGTCACTGAGCTAGTCACTGGAGGAGCTGGAGTTTCAATCCAGTAGGACTTCACATCAAAGGGTAGCTGTTTTCACAACCCTGTGCCGCTTCCCACTGGGGAGTCTTATCATTGGTCCATGTTCCCCAGGTTGTCACTATTTCTCCAGAAAGACCCTTTGTGGGAGATTTCCTTGCAGAGCTCCCTGGGCTGATGGGATTCCACTCCCGTGTGAGGCAGGAGTTATAAAGATTTTTTGTTTAGGCCGGGTGCGGTGGCTCACGCTTGTAATCCTAGCACTCTGGGAGGCCAAGGCGGGAAGATTGCTTGAGCTCAGTAGTTCGAGACCAGCTGGAGCCCTGAGCAAGCATGAGACTCCATCTCTACTAAAAATAGAAAAATAAGCTGGGCATGGTGGCACCCACCTATAGTCCTAGCTACTCGGGAGGCTGAGGCAGAGGATCACTTGAACCCAGAGGTTTGAGGTTGCTGTGAGCTAGGCTGATGCCACAGCACTGTAGCCTGGGTGACAGAGCTAGACTCTGTCTCAAAAAAAATTTCCTTATTTAAAATGCAGACTTGAGTCCTGCACACTGCCGGGGACATAGAACATTTCTATTCTCAGTTTTCTATGATGTTTTCTTTAAGACATAGTTGGGCCTGTCTCAGATGAGAGCCTGATATGGGATGGCCCTGCCCCAACACCTGCAGAATGTGGCTACGGGACGTAGAAGACAGAGAAGATAGAGATAGTCCCACAGTTTCCCCTAGCTAACCTCCCGTATATGTCTCTAAAGATGTGACATTTATGAAAAGGAGCTGGTTTAAAAGGGGATGCTTATGTGAAAATACGAGGAAATGGGCTATTTTCAGCTTTGCTATGCTTTAAAGCTTGGAAAATTGGGAGCCACATAGAAGATTAACCCAATCTGTTTCCTGCTGCACTTCCTCTGAAAAAGATCCTCTGAAGGCCTTGCTGCCTGACTCTCATTAAGATAGTCACCGTCATCAAGTTGAGTCAGGCCCTGACTCTGGGGTGGGATTGCTTGGCAGGGATATATTTCAAGAGGCTCTGTGGCAAACCCTCTGCTTTAGACACGGCCGGGAAGGAGAATGTGGTTTTATTTGGTGATAAAATGAGATTGCAGCTATCAGGGAAAATGGGAAAGAAGAGAATTTCTGATGGGAGTTTTCAGCATGGTGTCAGGACCCCTAAAGCTATGGCCTGTAAGTGACTAATTGGATCAAACCCAGAAGTCAGGACATGCCTGGGTTAAACTCTAAATAATGTATGAGGACAATGGCTTAGTTGGGCAGCCCCAGGCAGGCTCACCACATTTTATCCATGGAAAGAAGGAGGGAATTCAAAATTTATGAATCACCTACTAGAGGTGCTTGGTTCTTTAATTATGTTATTTTATTTACTGTTAAGAGAACGCCTTTGAGAATGAGTACTCCTATTATCATTCCCATTTTATAAATTAAATACAGAAACTCAGGAAGATTCAGTAACTAGTTCAAGGTTACATGGCTGTCAGTGGTGGAATCTAGATGTGACATCTTTGTCCATGATTTGGAGGTGGCAGATCAGTGTGTTTTGTCTATCTTATACACGGCTTAATCAAATGGTGACATTCAATATCACCAAATATCTGCTTTGTCTCCCACACACACACACACACACACACACGCACACAAACACTGCAAATCATGGCCTGTGAGCACCTGCGGAGAAAGTGTGATTACTAGGACACAGATGGGTTTACTGAGAACAAGCCTGTTCTGATTAAGTTCATGTTTCTGTTGTTGATAAGGTTACCGGATATAACACGTGAGGAGTGACCTTAATAATTATTGCCCGAAATAGCAATCGTGAGTGCAGATCACTTCTCGTGGACTGATTGTCAGTAGGATATTGTTCTGACCTTCCACCCTTGGCAAGCATTTCCCCACTTCATTTGACTCTTGACCCTTGACCCTGCTTGGGTTCTCACATTTTGATTCTACGTTATGTCCCCAGCTCCTCGTGCATTACTGACGACTGACTCGGTGTCACAGTTTGCCTCTGTGTTTATAAATCTCACAGACAGAGCCCTGCAAACTTTGGAGACTCCCCTTCCTTCCAGCCTCTGCTGAGGATGGTATCGGTTTTAAATTCTTATATACACCTGACAAAGGCCTTGAACGTGTGAATAGACAACGGCGGGGAGTTCCTGAGAAGGGAGTGGAGCCAGCGTGAGTCTAAAGCAGTGCAGGGCGGAAGTGGACATGAGTAGACAGCACAGGTAAGTTTCATGCACTGAAAGGACAAATAACATTGACTCCGGGAAGGTGAATCAGCCAAAGCATCCCCGTGGGTGATTGAGAGAGGCGGACAAAGAGGGCAGCACCTCATCTGTGTGATAAGGAGAATACACCTGAACTGGGGAGACAGCAGCTGTCTTGGTTATCTGTGACTGTGTAACAAATCAGCCCCATCGGTAGTGGCTCAAAACAACAATAATCTCTTTAGCTCAAGACTCTGCGGCTTGAGTGGGACTTAGTGGGGGAGGCTTGTCACTGCTGAATCACCCTCAGGTGGAGGGCTGGACCAGAACTGGATTTTTCACTTCCAAGAAGGGTCACTCATGTGGCTGGCAAGTTGTTGCTGGCTGTTGGCTGGAAGTGTTGCTGGCTGAGGGCCAGGGCCCTTGGTTTCTTTCTACAAAGACCTTTTCACATGGGCCCCTCCATGGGCTGCTTGGGCTCCCCCATAGCATGGCATCTGGGCTCTCAGGGTGGCCCTGAGAACCAGGCAGAGCTTCACTGCCTTTGGAGACCTTGCCTCTTATGGCCTCACTTTTGCCACATTCTATTTTTGGAGTCAGTCACAGAGACCAGACCCCATTCAAGGAGAGGGAACACAGACCTCAGTCCTTGACGGGAGTGGTGTCAGAATCACGTTGTAAGAAGAGCAAGTGAGATGGCAGAAGTTCTTGTGGCCATTTTTGGAAAATATAATCTGCCACCAAAGCTAACAGGAAGAGTGCAAATAAGAGAAGAGGTTACAAAGTATATTTTCAGGCTGTGGTTTCAGGATCTCTGATCTAACTGTCTGAATGGATTGTTAATTCAACAAGGTAATTAACTGATGTTGGAAAGCTCACGGAAAAGGTAGTGTGTTTTGTTCCAAGAGTATTGAACCTTTTGGTGGTAGAGGTAGCCCAGTTAATGGCTTATTGCTGCCAGTGACAGCTTTGGTGCAATTAGTGGAATTTGTCTCCATTCTTGTCTGGTCTTAGGGAAGTGGAAATCTCTTCTAATTGGAGATGTGGCAGAGGAAGGCCGAAAGAATTTGTGTAGAACCT